>JYFJ02000807.1:0-108246 GCA_000934665.2 Catajapyx aquilonaris | reverse complement strand
TGTAAGGACACTAGATACACCAAGTTTCATCAAAATCTGAGGGGTCAAGGCCTATTTTAATTCCAAACTGTGATGATTTGACATGGAATGACCCATTTTTGACATGGGAACCCATGTCTGGAAAAACCATCTAGAGGGTGTTCATAGACAAGGATCGGGTGCATTCAGACATGTCACGCGGGAGACGCTAGGCGAGCAGACTGTTTTGTTGATAGATGGCGCGCAGTTGTTGCCAGGTTATGGCGTGTCACATCGTTGTTTACTTACAACAACGCGATACGCCATAACCTGGCAACAATATAACAGTTGTTTACTATCTGCACGTCTCATAGGAGGCGGACTTTAGTTGCTAGATGGCTCTGTTATGCCCAAAGAGTTCTGCTTTGGTTATGCCAGGCACGGTGTAGGGTTCTATCCACCTTGTTGCCAGGTTATGGCACATCGCATCGTTGTTTACTATCCGAGCGCCATCTATCAACAATACGGTCCGCTCGCTAACGCCTCCGCGTCTGAGCGCACCTGTTCCTTGTCTATGAACACCCTCTAGATGGCGTTTCCGGACACAAGTTCTTATGTCAAAAATACTTGTCTTGATCCCCTCCATTACTCCAAGAAGTCTGTCCCGAATT
This sequence comes from Catajapyx aquilonaris, assembly GCA_000934665.2. NCBI lineage: Eukaryota > Metazoa > Arthropoda > Diplura > Dicellurata > Japygidae > Catajapyx > Catajapyx aquilonaris. The sequence continues at coordinate 107,617 of JYFJ02000807.1, read as the reverse complement.
ACAGGGAACATCTGGTACAAATTTTAAAAAGGCCGCACAAGGTAACTATTTATTTATTTATTTACTTTGGTACCCCCTTGAGACCTATAGTGGTCAATGCGAAATTACTTCCACATGTTTTTTCTTTCTCTCCGGTGCGGGGGACAGGGAAGGGATAAAGAGGGAGGAGTGGTGCAGTGCATTGTCTTGTGGTGGGGGCTGTGAGCCCTCAGGGGGCCAAGCTTGAGACACCCCCCTAGGCGCAGGCCTGAAACCCTCACCGACACCGCACCTCCTCCAGGGCAGGGAAAGGAAGGAAGCAGCTGTGGCTTATTTTACTGTACGATCCCAGAATGTTCCTGGGGCGACCTTGGAAAACCACAGAAAACGAAGGTCAGGATCGCCGGCCTCTGGGACTCGAACCCAGGACCTCCCGATTAGCAGTCAGACGCCATATCCACTCCACCACTACTGCTTCGGTACAAGGTAACAATTATTATAACTCGCTGATAAGGCTGACAACACACATGTGCGTTGACAGTGTGAGTCTTTGCATTATCCCCGACAGGCTAGTTTAATCCTATATACCTGCAGTGTGCCAGATGCCATGCATAAACACCATGAACGCAAGACCAGGCTAATCCCACCCACATGCAAATAAGATTATTTACTGCCCATACTGGTGCTAGCATAATGGCATGTGATACACCACCTAAATTTGGCCCACATCTACGTCCGCAGATGTTTTGCATGCTACCACGTCAGATGTGCCCAAGTCCACAGGTGCTACTAGCAAGTAAGTGTCTCGTCCCTGTCGAACCCAAAATGGCGAAGGGGCACAGGCTGTCTCCATATTATTGTAGCGCCAGGAGCAAAACAGACAGCCCAGCCCAGACAGGGTGTTGTCCCTTCCACATTGCTTGAACCCCGCCTTTACGTGGCGGACAGGCTCACCTGAGTCCCCAGATAGACGGTCAGATGACGGCACCGCTGCCCTAGCCTTCCATCGACGTCGCTTCACTGGACAAACGACGAGACAGTCACGCCGAAGGAGTGCTAGCAGAGCTTCGGACGTTGGGACTTTGGGAGTGGAGTGCGAAGAAAGAAAAGAACGCGAGTGGCGTTGGCTGCCGGAAGATGTCGCGTCGTCGTCACCCGCCTACACTGGCCTTCCTCCATGGCGACGCAGTTTCCCGTATTTTATTTAAAGATTTGCTAATTTCATTGCTCGAGTCAAGTCAGCCTGATTTTATTACAAGTGGTTTGCCTGCTGTTTTATTGCGTGCCCCCAGCTCCGCCCAGCTCACTAGCAAGCACCTGGGCGCCTTCCCGCCAATTCTCACTTATTTCCAACCCTGGAGATTATTTGAATGTGGACACCAAGACGAATATGAAAGTAACGATCGAGTCGATCGACACACCAAAGGGGCAAAGGGCAAAGAGTAAATAATAGTGATACTGGGTGGAATTTCCTCCCACTGCCCACTGCTACAGTTACTGTTAACTTAGCGAAGTTAGCAGTAACTATAGCAGTGGGACGAAAATTCCACGCCCCACTGTCTTTGACACCCACTATTATTAGGCCTACCAAGCTCTTGCTGACTATACCCAATAGTTACAGAAAAATTGCTTTTACGAGAACAATGTAGGAGCTGTCCAAGTTTTTTAACTGCCTAATCGTGCGGTATAGCGGTAGCCTACTTGAAAGAGCGGATGATTTGTGACACTATATGATCAGAAAACTTGATCAACAATGCCAATTTTCGATTAGACTTTTCTGACCCGTGACCGTGCCAGTGACAGTTTGCTTAAAGGAATAAGTGGGCTTCGAGATATTTTGATTATGCTGTGTGTGGACTAGCAGCCATCATACTGCAGGGACTTCAATTTTCAGAACCACTGCTGAGAGATGTGGATTAAATAATAAACAGCGCAGTAGAAGTGCCAATAACTATTTCAGTTGGAGCACCCTGTAATATTATGTGAGGCTATTGCAGGAGGAAGGTGCCCTTGTCTGTTGCAATGGCAATCTATTCAAATGAATGGCACATAATATGCCCGCCATACTCAGACATATGCTGTACAGTGTACATGCTGACGCGACAGGGCGACGTTCTTGGATTTATGGATGACCTAGCTCAGTGGTTCTCAAACTTTTTTGAACAAGTACCTACAAGGTACCTACCACTCCGTGAGGATCAGTAAACTGAAGTACCACTGTCAATGAATTTACACCCGTGTTGTTTTGAAGAAAATGTCACTATAATCACTGTAATGACCATAATTATGAGGTTAAAGTGATATAAAACTAGTTAAAGAATAGTTTTTAAAAAGCACGAGGCGTATAAACAGGTAAAAAGACTCCAAAGTCATATGCGCAGGCCACATGAGTACCACTTGGCATGGCTTGAAGTACCACCAATGGTACGCGTACCACAGTTTGAGAACCACTGACCTAGCTTGTTTCAAAGATGTGCAGCAGACAATATTATTCGTTGTTACAATACAGCTTAATGCGGATTTAACATTGCTTCATCCTCTGCTGAACAATACCAAATGACCTTCTTTGACAACCTTATTATATTGGTGTCCTATGGTAAACATGCTTATCCTACGTGCTTCAGTGCTTGACAGAAAGAGACGGTAATGACCTGCCATCTCATTATTTATTGTACAGATAAATTCTCTTGGTTAAATGCTACTCGTTGCTATAGCAACAAGTGACAAGAAAATGGGAAGGGCTATAAGGATGGAATATCCACTAGACCACTGTGATGATTAATTGATTATAATAATGTGAATGTGCATGTGGCTCTGATTGATTCCAACAATTTGCTTCGCTATAAAATTAGTTGCTGCTAATGAACAATCCATAACTCGTTTTATTAACTTACTAGCAGAATACCCGGCGTTGCTCGGGTTATGAATTTCCATAGGAGTATCTCATTGATTTGGTAGAATTTACCTTCGCAATAATTATGGCTATACAATATTGGCATGCCTGTAACATGGAGCATATTGCATGTGCATGAAGTCCAAACAACACACTGCGTATGTGAGATTGTAAGAAAATACACAATACACCTTAAAAATCCAGCAAAAGTATATTATGAAAAATTGAAGGCCGTGTAGTAAATGTAGTAGAAGCTCCAACATAGCAGAGCTTACAATCTGACATCCATAGTGTGTTGTTTGGACTTCATGCACATGGAAAATTTGGTATAGCCAATTACATTCATAATTATTGCATAGATGAAGCGTGTTGTCGTGAAGCTTCAACACAATATCCCTCTTACCATGCTCCTGACCACTCATCATGACAGCAAGTCGGAAATCTCATTGCAAGAAAGTTGATTGAATCGACCACGATGCTTGAGATCACTTGTCTGCATCGATAACCAATTCAGATTCTGGAGAAGGAGGACTCTCAAGTGCAAGTTTGAAGCTTTTGACATAGTGTGAGTGGAATGGATCATCTCCTGAAGTTGCAGTATGATGTCCATGCGTGTGCCGTTTAAGTAGGTGCAACGGTATTCCGCCTGGTGTTGCATGTTCCCCACGAAGTAAAGTTGCAGAAACCGTGGACTCTCATTTTCTGAAGGAAGGAGTGATCCCATGCAATGGTGAATTTGCACTTGCACTTTGAATGTAGGCATGAATCCCCCTGCTCTTACAACGTTGCCCCCAAAATATGTCATCTGGAAGACTGAATTGTAATTTCTGATGGTCTTCAGGAAATGTTTTGAATTATGTCCTGTACCTAAGAGGAGCATTTTAAGTAGCTGTGGAGGCTCAGCCAGTAGAGGAAGGCTACCTTTTCATTGGAGCAGCAGATCGATTTTGTTTCACCTTTCCACTTCTTTGCCTGACAATGTTGGCATACCTCTGACATATTGCAACAACATCGACAGAAGAATAGTCCATGTCAGCTGAGTAGTGGAAAGCGGCATTTAGGAGATGGGTTGAGGAAAATGGAGCTAATCTCTGGCTGATGGCTGCGTTTCTCATAGAATGGAGTCTGGCTTGGTTTTCTTCAGCAGACTCATTTTGTCTGTTGGTGGAGTGTCTGGCGGAATCAGCACTGAGACGGGCCTGACGTTCCATATATAGCTTTAGCATTCAGACGTGCCTGGTGTTCTTCCACAGCAGGCTCTTGGTCCCTCCTCTGCCGAACTCTGCGTGTATGTGATGAGCTTCTGCCAATGCTACTGCATGTTTTTGGGCCCATCCTAAAGGCTGTGTTTACATATGAGTGATTCACTCAGCTATGAAACCAATAGTTTAGGAGTGAAAATCGATTGTTACTTTCGCCCCAAACAATTGATGGATACATCATTCAGCGATACTCATCGCTGCATGCTGCTGATCAAATCGCTCACATGTAAATGCGGCATAATACAGCCAGACAATACTTAGCCATTACTTTACCTTGGGTTGGTTTCACTATTAGATTCCCAAACTAGATTATATGAGGGTAAGTCGGAAACTAAGTTTCGGGATGCTACAGTTACAGCTGCATGTGACGGACCAGGTAAAGACAAGCATGGGCAGAGACATTGCTCCTTCCTCTACTTTGTAGGACAGGTAGGCTGCTGTGGTGCCTCCTTGCACCTTATGCACAGGCGCAGCAGCCGTCGGACGAGAGCAAGTGGCGAGCCAAGTGTGTTCACCCATATGTCGCCAGGAGAAGTTAGTCATGGCAGAGAGACAGTGTTGGTCACTAAGGCAGACTAAGGCAGAAGTTAGGACACTTGAGGACAGTATCGGTAATTGCCCTGACCGGTAGTCCAAGGTCTCTTGTTTTCCGTCACGCTCACGAGCTTATTCCGGAAATGGCTGCACCACCCAATTCTGGCACCACATTGGCCCACCATTTGCTCAGACATGACATCTCCTGACCAATATTACACCTCCACTATCCGGCTATGAATCATGAATGTCGTATGTCATATGTCGACCACTGGTAGCGAAAATCTGCCCTCACTTTTGTCAATACTCTCTAGCTGTCTGGCATGACTTCTCCTGGAGGCATATGGGCAGGCACGCTCTGCTCACCAGTTGGCCTCGTCCAACGGCTGCTGCACCTGGGCATAAGGTGCAAGAAGACACATACCCTTCCTATAGTATAGAGGAAGGATCAACATATCTGCCCAGTCCGTCACATGGCGTCAAAACTGTAGCATTGCAAAACTTACTTTCCAACTGCCCCTAATATGACCAGAGATATTTTTTACCTGCTCTCAGTTGCTTATGCTTCCGAAATATCTGTAGCATTATCACAAGCACTATGAGTCACCACACTGCTTTTCCTAAAACTGCAACAATGCCATTTACTTCATAGCTAAACCAGAATTTTGGCACTGGCCTAATAATTGCAACCGTGCCTTTCAATGATATGAGTACCCGTGTTCCATATCTGAACCTGTAGTAGGCTTTCTGACTGTGAGTGAGTGTCCATCAGCTGAATGACCAAAAAATCCTCAAGTGGGAGAAACATAATTATTTACCCCATTACACAGCATTGATGACACTGGATCCAGTCCAGATATAGCCCACTATTATTTTGTTTGCTACGCAGAGCACGGCCAACCGCGATTATTACTGAGTATTTGGGTTCATATATCAATGTGGGTGAATTCTGTGGGAACCAGCAAAAGAACTTGTCATTACCAATTGAATTCATCCAGTTGACAATGGGGAAGACAGAGAACATCTTGATCCTGACTCAGAAATCCTACTAATAGCAGCAGACCAAAGGTGCATATTAACAGAGTGTATGTCAAAAAGCTTGTGGCATCCGCTCTCCACTAAAATAATAGTGGAGCACCCCTACACCCCATAAAAAATTATTATATAGGCCCTATTTATTATTCACATTGTCAGTTTCTTTTAACCTGCAACCTACCTCTAAATTTTGTTAGAGACTATACACTGCAACACATGGGTGTGAATGGTGCAAATATCAGGACAGTACTGTAGTATAACCAATAAAATCGGGACCGCTTTGTGAGCATTTATTTCCAATGTGTAACTTTAAAAACCTGATAAAATACAATAATACAATATACAATACATAAAATGAGAACTCAATGCAGTAAAAATCTCCATTGACATCCTTCCTTTATATGGCAAATCTAATGAAGATTCATTTTGATGTATAACAGACTATGAGCGAAAATCACAGTTAGATGCAGCATGATTAATACACAGTGCCAACACTCTTTAGCTTCTTTGAAAGATATAAAATCACATACACAGCATGATATCACCATGTGCAAAAAAGGACGGAATTCATGCCACATAACACACCACTCAATAAAATAATACCTTCAGAAAGGTAATCACACTGGTCCCATGTGGAACATGCAGAAACTTCAAGGCACTTCTATTGGCACTTCCACTGTAAATCTCTCTATGCTCTTGAACTGGTGGCATCTTCAGGAAAAAGGGATGCATATGATGGGGGCAGATCTTCATTCACGTCATTCTTTGCTTCTAAGTGAGTGGAATCACTCTCCCTGGGTGCTGAAGTTTCAGGAGGAAGGACAGAAAAGTCTTCCAGGTGTGTCTCTTCTGGGGCTGACGGCCTAATCACCTCAGGAGGGTCTTCCTCATGGACTGAATGCCTCCTGTTGGGAACTCTGCTTGGAGGCCTGTGATGGTACTGGCGATGTGCTGCCACACTGGAAACCTCAGCAGGCTTCCAACAGCAATGTCGGCCCTTTCTGAGATGGTGAACAGCACCACAGAAGAGGATGCCCATTATTAAAAGTCCTACCAAAATGATAACAAACACAAATATTGGAAGTTGACCACCTAGAATTGGATGAGATCACAGTGTGAGTTATTGGTAGACACACATGGTGATGTGAAGGATATAGTCATCTCACCTGCAGGTTCTGGTTCACATCCCGATTCGTCATTTTTTGATCCAAGGCCACAGTTTATGTGGTTGTCACATATCAAATTGTCATTTATGCAGAAGTCATTATAGCCTGGGCATGACTTCCACTGCTTGAACACACCCAACTGGGAGCAACCTGCATTCAAAAGATGGAGTTATACAACATGCTCTGCAAGATCTATAGTACAAGCTCTTTCATCTTACCTTTAAATGCAGTAAAGATGAGTGTTATTTCAATTGGTACAGGAGGATTTAAATTTTGGTTTGGTCCTGACACCAAATACTTTGGTCCTATATTCACGTCTACTTTTATCTCTCCTCTGTCATGGAACATGTTGATTGCATCTGAATTTGCATCAGAAACAAAACTTGGGTCCACAAGAGGGTCACTTGGTTTCCTTGTTCCACATAACATACCAGACTGATATCCTGACCATTTGAACTGTGACAAAAAGCAATTTTAGCAAGGTACACATGAGGCCATTATCAAAATGGAATCTAAGATATGCAGGTCTTTCTTTGTACTGGTACGGTCAATATCAGCATCATAGATTAATCAGCATTACTCAAGGCTGGTTTCACCAAGACCAGCTTATAATAAAACCACAGTTCTTTCGGAAAATCCATACATATTTGTATGGCTTTTCCGAAAGAACCAGGGTTTTATCATAAACCGGTCTTGGTGAACCGGAACTTATTCTTTACAAATAAAAATATTAAGTGACAACTATATGTTTAACATTTACTTTCGTGGCTTTCTTTTTCTTTTTCTTTTTTTTCTTTTTTTGGGACCGGGGGGGNGGCGCTAAAATCCCTGGACGTTTATGATTTGGACTGTCACTAGGAAAACTTGGTTCTATTTTTGCTACCTACGCTATTTAAACAAATAAAACCTTACATATTATTGAGAAACACGACAAAAACAATCGTGGATCCTTTCATGCTTAGAGTAGAATGAAAGAGTATACCTTGATTGAATCGATGCATCTGCCTTCTGTGCTAATTCGAAAGTCCATTTTTTCAATAACAAGAAATAGTCTGAAACCATCTGGAGCAATGACCTCAAATTTGCAGTCGAGACCATAAGTCTTGTCCGCAATAGAAGCATAGTGTGTCAGCTGCACAATTATGCCATAAATGTCATCACCTTCCGACATTTTCAGCTTCTGCCTTCTTTGACTTGGAGAGCACACATTTGCACCCTCGATGTACACTGAAAGGACACATGTTCATCAGTTCAAATGCTTATAATGGATGTAGGATTAAATCAACTACCAAAAAAACCAGAAGCCCTAAAATAATATGTGGCAATTAGGCCATTAGTCTATCATTGGTGCTACAATTCTCCAAACCATAATATTACAACTTGTCAAGCAGCCCACAGCAACACCACTGCATCACCAGTGTAACTCTGCATTGGCAAAGAGTGTGCCTGAATGCTTTATCACCAGATATGAGAACTGTTGTTGACTACTTCTTCTCACAACCTAGCTCAACAGCATCTGTCTCAGAAGTGAGAAGACACGACCAAAAATAATTATGACACTCAAGTCAAGTTGTACTGATGCTTTTATCGTTACTCCTGCTTTACTCAACGTAAACTTAATAATACGTGGTGTCTTGATTACCACACAACATGGGCTGACTAGTTATTATTACCTGCATTTGGTTCACACTTTACCTGATACCTACTACCTCTCAATGATCATATGACATGGTCAATCGCTACACCCATTGCATGCGCACAAATTAGGACCAAGTGTTTGAATCCCATATAGTGTACCAAATGCATACACAAACAACTGGATGCAATTATTTCACATGATATGAATGACTGCAAGTTTGGTCTGCCTCTGGGTGAGAGAGGAGGCTGCAATGAGGAAGTAACGTACTCCGCTTGTAAGCAGACGTTCCGACCAGCAGGAAGGCAAGCATGAAGAGGATCAGCAGCAGCGTGGACGAGGGATGGGCCGCCCCCGGGCCGAGATTCACGGGCCTCGGTCCCGGTGGGCAGGTGTGGTGCATTGTACTGGTGGGACACCCCTGGACTGCAGTACTGCACCCAACAAATGCATGGCACCCACTGCCACCAAAATGCCAGTGCCTTCCAGCTGACACCCAGGATGTGTCGTGCCCGCCGCCTCTGGACCTCAAATTCTCACAATCTATTTTGGCCGCGTGTCATCTGCAATTAGGAGAGTTGCGGCAGGGCGGAAGTGGCTCCAGGATTTAATTTTCGATTTAATGCGCTTCATTTTAAATCGTGACGTCACGGGCGTGCAAGGATGATCCAATGGGGCCACCGACGCGACATCTGCAGGAAGAGAGTGTCACACACTGCTTCCCGCTGCTTCCCATAAACCAATGTCTTGCTGCTGCTAAGGCTAAACACCTACGCCAGGGGGTGGTCCTCCTCCTGGAAATTTGGCCACTCTGGGGATCTTTAACGTGCACTCGCTCAATGTCACAAGCACACGGGACTGACGACGGCTTTACTATTCCCCTCCGAAGGAAGACGCAAATATTTTAAAATCCAAGTGGGCTCGTACTCCTGCTGCACATGTTGCACTTGCACATGTTGACTTCCCTTCCTTCATGTAGAAAGAGCATTCTTTATCAGAGTCCACACTGCCATAGCCTTGTAGATGAATCCAAAAGTGGATAATGATATGATACAACTAAAAGGTACCTGCACCAAATAAGGCCCAGCTCCCAATAAGGCCCAGTTTTTATATCTCTGTTAATTGCGGTCGTAACGCAAAATGGCATGCAGGGGTCGATTAAGCATCAAAAAGTGAGTACAGTTCGGTAGATGGAACGCTCGTGCAGGACACATAGGTCCATGAATTTTGCCAGTCATTATCGAGAGGCCAGAAAAACAGCTGCGTTGTAATTTTGCGCCTGAGAAAAGCCTAGATACAAGACAAGCGCGATGTCCTACGCCTGTGTAATGGTACAGTACGTACAGACACCTGAGCGACTGAGGATAGCTATCGTAGTGGCACATATGATTAAATCAGTTCCCTTTAGGTACTACAGGTCACTTGCTGAAAGGCTACTGCGTTCCTAATAAGGCCCAGTCAACATCGTGGTGGGCCTTATTAGACTTGACTACTTTCAAACATTTAAGCAAACTTTAGAAGACATGCAGGGACAACCAGACCCGAAAAAATCTACAATATGGACGAGAAAGGCTGTCGATTGACTGTCCACCATCAGCAAAATGTGTTGGTATAGCTCCGTATGCCATGAGGATGATGTGAGGGACATGCGGAGGTCATTATTTTCTTGTCTAACCTGGGTCCAGGAAGACTGCGTGGGTCTTACAGCAGAAGATATAAGGAGCAGTTTCTGTGTCCAGATTGTGAAACGTGAGAAATAGGACTTGCAATGGTGGCGGACTTACGTGGGCCTTATTTGGGACCTATGGTCTTAATAAGGCCCATCTGTAACACTTTACTAAGCAGGCTGTCAGCCGAAGGATATGGATTCCAGCATACACGGATATATATTGACTTGTGCATTATTATGTGATGTATCTGTCCATGCAGTCAAATAAGTGCTCAACGTTCACTGGGACTGGTGAAAAATTGTTATCTGTTAGGTGGGCCTTATTTGGTGCAGGTACCTATACAAGTTGCAGTATCTTCTACTACATATTTCAAGACGTATGTCTGTCTGTATACGTTCGAGATGAAAATCAATACGGAGGCCTTGACATATGCACCAGGGTGATCATTAGGGGTAGTAGTAACTAGGCAGGTTTTAGCACATTGGACTTGACCTCCGAGGTCATCCTTGGCCACCTCCCCGTTGGCCCGTGTCATAACCATGCGCAGCGCAATTGGGTGTATAATAACAGCTCTTGGTTCAACTCATTCATCCTGGTTGATATGCAACTTCACCCTTGTCGTACAGTACTGTACAGTACTGTACGGGCGGTATAACTGGCAGGATCAGTATACCACATATTATAACAATATAATGCTTGTTTATTTTTTATATATGGTGGGAGAAGGTGAAGGCCTGGTGAAAATATGGGCATTGCCACAGCAACCTTAGTTGTTTATATACCAAGAGGAAAAGGACGGACTGTGTTCCAGCGATAATCTCTGTCTCCCTCTGTGGGTGACCAGCTGCTTATCTTCGTCAGCACAAACCACCGAACCTTTCTTTGGAAAGAAGAGTACAATAGAGTGAGTGAAGATGAGGATCCCCCACACAGTTCCTCGCCCGACCATCCGAATCCACTCGGCCAACCCGGAAGGGGTCAGGCACTCGGTGGACATGACACATGGCATTGTGTGCGACAACCCTTACTGGGACGAAAAGATGCCTTCCAGGCTCTCAGAGCTGTGCGTCGAAGCTATTTCAAATAACTTCCATATTATAGGTGAGTTGACATGCAGCCCTCTCCAGGTATTATTGTAATGATGGAGATGACCGAGTTTTTAATTATTGCATGATAAATTTCTGATATTGGCAGCCTTGGTAGGGGGTCCCACCGTGGTGGGCAAGATGGTTCCGAAGGATGCGGACTACCTGATGGATATTCTTCCCTTGGACTTGCCCTTCCCTCTGCTGGCCACTCACATCTCGGACGACCACTTTTGGAAGCGATACTCGAAGGCCAAGTGGATCTCGTGCGACATGTCGAAGCACGGGGAGGTGGAGTGGTGCCGGTATGCCAAGGAGCGTTTCCTGGCAGAGGCCATCGAGTCGTACACCCCTGCACAGGACAGTTTGGACGACCTGGTCTACCTGGTCGACCTGTGTAAGGAGGTGGTGGTGCGACTCCAGCTGAACCAGCTCTTGCCCACCACCGACAAGAAGTCTTGGGGATCAGACCCCAGTGTGACGGAGCTGAGGCAGATTGTCAACGACCACATCGACCTGACCTCGGTTCTGACAAAGTTACCCAAGCTGGAGGATCTGACAGTCAGATTCGGGGCCAAGAGATGCGGGACAGACTTTGCCTGGCGCCTCTTCGACGTGACCGCGAACGACATGAGGAATCTGAACGTGGCTCTGGAGAAGAAGAAAGACCAACTCCGGTCTCTGCGGGTAGCCAGGAGCAGGCTGGAGCCCAACCACATGGTCATCCTGGCAGAGGGGCTGCTGCCCATGTCGGTCCTGGCCGTCATCGACCTGTCGCACAATCGACTGGAGGACAAGGGGACCGAGGTGCTGGCCAAGGCCATCATGTTCATGCCCAGCGTCAAGGTGTTAGACCTGACCAACAACGGCATCGGATGCTCGGGTGCCAAGGCCTTGGCCCATATGCTGACCATCACGGTGGTGAAGATGGAGTCCCTGAACCTCCGCCTGAACTGCATCGGGGAGGCGGGTGCCACCAGCCTGGCCGTGGGACTGTCCCGCAACAAGCATCTGCTGGAGTTGAACCTGACCTGCAACCGGTTCGGAAGCGGCGGCGGGCAGGACTTTGGCCGAGCCCTGACCCACAACAAGACCCTCCTCTCTCTGGACTTGTCTGGGAATTTGATGGGTACCAAGGCGGGAGAGGCCTTGCTGAGTGGCGTCCGCCAGAACACCACCCTCGAGTTCTTGGACCTCCGTCTGTGCGGAGCCGGAGAGGAGAACGTGTACATGGGCAACGAGGTTCTAAGTCAGAACAGGGATCAGCACCGCAAGGTGAAGAGGCAGGAGATGCTGGCAGACAGGGCGAATAGGAAGGACCAGGAGGAGGATACCTTGGTCCACTTCGTCAGGACCAAGCTGCCCAAACCGGAGAAGGAGGACGCCCGAATGCTGCGACAGGAGAAGAGGCAGGAGAAGAGGCGCCTCGACAGGTTCAGGAGGAATGAGCTCCGGACTGATGCCAAAGAGTACGGGTTCAGGTTGCCCAAGTTCACTGCACCTGAGAGGAAGAAGGTCCGTGAGTACGAGCGCCAGATGACCAAGGCGTACGTGAAGGACATAGAAGGTGCAGACCACTCCAAGCTGCGTGCCCTGTGGGATGCCGAAGAAGATGTTTTGACTAGGCTGGGATGGGACGACAACCCTTACGACCAGGAGGCGGACCAGGACCTGTCTCGGAAGAAGGCCAGCAGCAGGATCCTCATGTCGATCGACTCCAAATTCAAGCCCTCCCTCGTCGCCTTCCAGCAGACCTCCACCGCTGAGGATGAGGTCGAGGTCGAGGTCGATTCGGACTCTTCGTCGGTTGGCTCCTCCGAGAAGGACAAGGAAGCGCCTCCAGTAGCACCTGATAGCAGCAGCACAAAGAGTGGCGGGCAGCAGCAAGAAGCCACTGCTGAAGCCAACCCGCCGGAGGACACAGAGCAAAAATCTGTGGAGGCAGCAGCATCTGACAAGGACCAGCATGAACCGTCTCAGGGAGGAGGAGGAGAAGCTCACTGAGTTCACTTCAGTCGCTTAGAGTGTTTCACATGTGTCACAGACATGTCTACAAAATGCCAGTAAGGTTATATAGGCTGATGTTTACACATCTGTTTATTATAATATCAAAACCGTCTATTGCAGAGAGCAGGTCTATATTGTTAATGCCCTCTGTTTAGACTTTTACACTTACTCCTATTCCTAAGTTTATAAATTTTTTATCGTGTATATCAACCCATAAAACATAAATAAACGTTTTTATCAAATCTTAGGGTGTTATTGAAATTCATAAATTGCTTCCAACGCTTGTAAAAAAAAACAACTTAACTATGACTTATCAAAAACATTGTTACTGTACTAGTACCGGTAGGTCTACATATACGTAAGCTATAATATACCATGCCGCTAGACGCATGAGCTACATCAAGAGCTTAGCTATGGGTATATGTGTGGCGATTCTTGGGGAAAAGTTCCGTTGGAGAAGGTACATTATCGCAGGACGTCGTCCACCAAACTGTTAGGCTCACTGTTGCTGTCAATGGCACAAAAGTGTTCAGTTCGTCTGTGAGAAGGAAATTCAACTTACCCTGGCGACCTACATTCCGAGGCAGAGTATGTCCTCAAAAAATTATAATGCATTTAAATAACTGACAAGTCAAATATAAATTGCTCGCCAAAGTAGTCCTTATGAGATCCTGCTAATGCCTTTACATAAGCAGAATAGAAAATACACGTATCTCTTTCTTTGGCGTCAGACTCCATTGCCCATGCCCAGCTTTGCTTTATTGATTTGGAAATGGCCGCAGCATCAACATGGACCCCACGGATACCAAGCGAGTGCCATGAAGCACAGATTTCCGGAAATGGTTTTTATTATTACTACTTGCTTGGCAAGCATAAGATCATCTGACATGTACCTGCACTGGGACTGTAAGTATTTACCAGAAAACCACCACCTGTTGCAGCAAATCATGTTTCTCCTATCACGTTATAGATTTTACTGGCAAAGGTGTATGTCCGGTTACCAGCCAGTTTAACACAACAATGAGGGTGCCCGATGGCTACAGTGGAGTTATAGTGAGATTTAGATACAACAAACGTACTCTGAGACATGTATACAACACCTCTTGCAAGTTTGTGATCGAAGGTCCCAAAGGTCACAACCTTTTCGTTATTGCTGAAGAGATGGGCCTACGAAAACAAAAGAACGGCGAGTGCATAGATTACATACAGGTATGAGTTTTAAAATGGATTATTAGCTCCTTAAATTGACACTTATATTTCGGGACAGTTTGGTCGCAAGGACAAGCTTGAGACTGAACCTTCGTGTGGCGAAATGCCCCATCCCGGCCACATTCTAGTGAAGCCAGGCCAACTTCTGCTGCCAGAAGCAGGATCCACTGCCCAAAACATGTACCAAGACACCACGAGTGGGGCTATCCAAATTTATTTGAAAATTGGACCTCACCTCAGGACAAAGGAATCATCCTGGAATCTAACAATAGTAGTAACAGCTTTTAAAGGTAAGCTTTCTATTATTAAGGTAGTTGTGCTTCGCATGTAATTACAGAATCATTGTGTTCAAAAATCATTGCAACAGCTACGATGTTGGATTTTGTAATTCGAAAAGTCGCATTATTGGCACATACACTAAGCAACAGGTAGGTACGCACAGCTAATGCAGGAACTGTATTTACAGACTGCCCAATTAACGGCTTTGATAAGTGGCATACATGCGCCGGGTATGACACCTTTTGCATCAACAATCAACTCAGATGTGACATCAGCTGTGGACAAACTGAAGATGGCTTTTATAAAAAATGCAGTGGGCTATTTCCTACCGGCAAGTATTCGTAGAATAATTGTCTTTTTAATATGCATTTAAAAATACCGTTACGCTACATTACAGGCAAACCTCCCCAAGTCCATCCTGTCAACACATATTCTTCCATGCCTTTGCTTGATGTAACTACAGCGAAGACTGACCGAATCCAGTACGCTGCCTATTCTGGCAAGGCAATATTTGATGTGATTTTAACAATTTTTACTTGCCTTATATTGTACTGTCTACCTCTCATTGGTGTGCTCTCTTGCTGCATCAAACTCTGGTCACGTTTCTGCTTTAATTCCAATTACAAATTAATGGCGCATCGTTTTTTTGCTTTCCTTGCTAGGCCTTTTCAAGTCATATATTCTTCTCAGCAGTCACGGCCACAGGTTCAGCTGTCGCAACAACAGGCGCAAATACTTAGTCCGATTCATATCCATGTCTTTGCTGAAACTACTTTTGTCAACATACCGGATCCGGTCTTGATAGTGAGAGCTAACACGCCAGTTAATAGAAATGAAACGAGTCAGCCTTTTAGCGAAGATCTTCCCCCGTCTTATGGACAAGTTACTAGCAATTCTCCGCCATCGTATTCTTCCCTTTTCTCAAAACCCGAAGTGTCTCAGACACAGTGAGGTCATACCATTGCTTGAAATGTGTCAAAATGTCTTTTTCAGCATATTTCATTCTTATTGTCGTGTTATATACATGGTGAAATAAAATCTCATTATCATGTGACTCAGGACCATTTTTGTAGTGTGTAAGAACGTTTTATTGCCATCAGTTCCCAGCAGAATATTGCAGAGAGGCACAGCCAGCAGTGCCAGGATAAGACGACATAAAGTTTGTCAGTATCGGATGTTTCTAGTAATTCTGCTGCGATTTTTCTGCAGTTATGTCTCGCGGTAAATAAAATGTCAGAATAAAATGAAACATCCTGGAAGAGGAGAAGATGGAGATGATTAGCCTATTTGGTACAGTACTTTAATGCCTTAAGGCAACAGGTCACTACAATAATGTATTTGACAAAGAAGCACTTCTTACATAAGGATGACAACTATTTGATGGCATGGTGTAGCATGAATCTCCAAGGGATACACAGAAAGAGACTATTATCGAAGATAGGATGAACTTTTTTCATAATTATTGACAATTTTCGAGCTCTCTATTCTCGTCGATCAAAACCAAAGCATGATGGTGGTGGATTCAAGATGGCTCCAGACCAGAACCCGCGAGAGCCCATACGCGTTCATCACTCTGCATTTGATTTCCCCACGTGACATTGGAATCGGCCCATGCTCAGTAGCATTTAATGATTTTACCATGGCCCTGGCATCAACGTGGATGCAAAGATTCGGGATTCAGTGCCATGATACACACATTTATACTCATTTTGATTGCCATTATTGCCAGCACCACATCTGACAGGTACCAGTACCGAAACTGTAAGTGTGAAGTTACATTTTGACCTCATTCGCCGCATTTTTGTGGTGGGACCTAACCTTCTGATATAAGCTACTGCTGTTCCAGATTTCATTAGTGATGTATGTCGCATAAGCGGCGAACTTCAGACAGTTCGAGTGCCTGACGGATATGTTGGGATCACGTTGCAATTTATACCCATTAATCTCATGTTACACCATGTCTACAACACGTCGTGTAAATTTGAGGTCGAAGCACCTATCGGATTCCACATATTCGTCATCCTGGCAGAGATGTCGTTACGGAGAGAACAGGACGGCGTATGCATCGATTACTTACAGGTACTGTATGACCATAATACTAAAAATGTGTGTCATTTAGACGAAGCTCCGGATTGTTTGGCTACGATCCAACATTTAGTGCGATTAATTTTCTTGCGTTTTCTTCACAATTTACCAACACAGTTTGGGGGCAAGGACAACCTAGAGACTGAAATGTTGTGTGGCAACATCTCCCATTCTGGAAACCTCCTGGTAAAACCAGGTCGCCTCCAACCAGAGATGGGTGACCACATGGCCCAGCACATCTTCCAAGATACATCGCAAGGAGTTATCCAGGTCCACTTGAAAGTTGGACCAAGGCCAGAGACACTCTCAGAGTACCTGGAGGTAACCAAGAAGATGAATCTAAAGCTGGTCTTCACCGCGTTTGAAGGTTTGTGGAATTTTAGATAAGTGAGCTATGGACACGAATATACATAACCATGAACTCCACTTCTTCAGGTTGTGCAGATGAGTTTGACAACTGGAATTCGTGCACAGCGTATGACACCATTTGCATCAATGAACATTTAAAGTGTAATGTTGAATGTGGCCGAGGTTACTACAGCGTCGGAAAGGAATGCAAACCTTTTCCAACCAGTAAGTACGCCTCTGAGTATGTGTTCCAACAAGGGCGTCCAACAGCCACCGGAATTTTAAGCCAAAAAATGTAAACGATACAGCAGAGATAGTAATGCGACGAAGAAACATTTGGATAACATTTGGGAAGAAATTGAATACCTGAGGGGCTGGGGTCCATGTGGAACACCTCTGTAGAATTTCTGTAGAATTGAGAAAATAGAGAAGCTGCTTAATTTGTGGAACTGGTACTTTAGCTTAACAGAATAGATGCTACAAAAAAATTCGTAGCCATCTAGCTTGTTCTCTGTAGCTGCTGTATATGACCAAAACACTGATGTAACCCCCTGCATTACTTTCAGGTAGACCTACGAGACACCCCCGTGTCCATTCTTACGAGAGGCAGTTCTCTGTCATTGTTTTGTATTGTGTCCTCTATGCATTCTCCTGCTTCGCCTGTGCCCGAGTGTGCACACGTGTCTTTCTGAACTCAAACCGCCAGTTGCTGATGACGCCAAGAGATATACTGGTGAATAGAAGGCCCCAGCAGATCATACATCGTCCGCAATCGGACGGAAGCAATCCGATACGAGTTACTCGCTTTGATGATGTAACTGTAGTCGTATTGCCCGAGCCTCCTTTGCCAATGAGTGGTGGAAACACAGCCTTGGATGAAGAAGGATCTTGTCCAAGGCAGGAGAGTCCTCCCAGTTATGCTCAAGGCCCTGGCAACAATCCTCCCCCGTCTTACGAGTCACTCTTTCCTGATGTAGTAGCCCGTTCAAACTCAAGCAAATGATTCAACAGAAGTGAAACAGGTGGAAAAAAAAGTCCAGAGAGCATTTTCATTAGTCGTTGTTATTGTTACGTTATCAGAAGTTCAACATGAAATTTGTATTGCATATTGCAAATTTTATCTGATTTTTTAAAAATAATCGTGTCTTCCTTTAAAGTGGTGTGCAGAACAGTGGTATGTGCATTATTCTTATGCAATTTCATGTTAATAACAAATTGTTCGTGTCATGAAATAAACATTTTATGTTATGGTTCGTGGAAGCGTAATGCGAGGCGTATAATGTCACTAACAATATAGTGTACGTATATGAGTTTCATAAATTCTTTTTAAAGAAAATATTGATCATTAATTGTTTATAAGCCATTTGCGCTACAAGTTTTATTGTAGATTGTTATTTTAAATTTTTATCATTCCTTACAACTACTAATAAATGGTGCTGATGTCTGACGCCATTGTTTCACTCGCTCATTCCATTTTAGAGGTTAGACTGGCATATAACCGAGGCTACAGCAGAAGATGAAATTGCGCATGTTTCGCCACAGAAAATGTCGACTCAGTATTATGGATATCACGGATAATTAATGTGTTAAATACCCTACGACACGCAATTAAGCACCCAGTTTTCCGAATTAGATCATGCTTCTGACAATTCAGTGAGACGTAGCCTATACCGAATAGCAAACTCGGGACCAAATATGGCGTCCTTGGACCAAAGTCGACTCGTCCACGTGACTGCCCATGCTCAGTAGCTGTTTAAAGATTTTTGCAAATGACGACTCTCACACCAATGTGGATCACAGGACTACGAACTCCAGGTCATGAGGCTCACTTACATACTCATGGTCATTCTGGTAATTCACAGAGCTGAATCCGACAAGTACGCATACGAGACTGGCAAGTACAATATCAGTTTGAAAAGGCATTTTTGTGGCACATTTTGTTATTGAGGTTTGTTCTAATCTGATAATAATGTGAACATAATTATTGCAGAGTTTGTAAGTGATATATGTCAGGTGTCCAACTCAGTGACCCGACGCACCTTGACATTCCCAGAGGGTTATAGTGGCATCACAGTGCAGTTGACTAGTAGCAAGATAGAGCCAGCATATCATGACGTCTACAACACATCTTGTTATTTTGAGGTCAGAGCTCCCCAGGATTTCAGCCTGTTGGTTGTCGTGGAAGATTTAAATTTTAGAAAGGATCTGAAAAGGGGCTGCATCGATTATGTCAAGGTATAACAACCGTGTCTCCTATTGTATGCAATCATTGTAGCTAAAGTCTACTCACCAATAATGTTCAATCTACAGTTTGGCAGTGACAACTTTGAGACTGAACCGTTATGTGGGTCCGTCCTTTACTCCGGCGATGTGTTGGTGAAGCCAGGAAGTGTCAAGCCCAGAAATGATTATCACACGCCCTATGTGTTTCAAAGTACATCTCAAGGAGTCATCAAAACTTATTTGAAAATTGGTCAGGAGCTCAAAAAGGTTGACCTCAGCATGAAGCTGGTCTTTACAACTTTTGAAGGTACTATTACACAAGGCAATTCTTATAAGAAATCACATTGAATTTTATACAGATATAAAGTAATATTCAGCCTTTATGACTACAAAATAATCATTTTGAATTATTGTGTAGGTTTTGATAGTTTGACATCATACAGTCATTGCTGGTCTTAAACCCATTCAATTTTTCCTAACTTACTGCATTCCATCCAGGGTGTATCAGTGAGTTTGGGACGTGGACGGTATGCCCTGCTCATGATACCCTTTGTATCAACGAAAACGTCAAATGTTTAATTGTCTGTCCGTTTGGCCACTACATTTTCGGCACAGAATGCAGACCTCTTCCCACCGGTAAGTCTTTCAAGCATGCAGCGTAACTTACATTTTATTGGACATTTATTATGTAATATATTTTCCCCTGAAATTGCAGAGAGGACTTGGGTGAAAGTGGGCGAACCGTTAAATGTTTTCAAGAAAGAGAGCAAGTATTATCCAATGATATTCATCTTTGTGTGTAGTTCCATATTATACCTGTTCATATGCTTCGTGTGCGTGAAGTGGCGCCAGGCCCTGAAGGCCCGCCGGCACATGATGGCCCACAGGAGGCTCCACCCGCCTCCAGCCAGACTCCCGACCTCCTCCCAACCTTCTGCTGCTGTCAGGCACATACCACAAGTAACCTTCTTGGACGACATGACCGTCATCCTCCCCCATGAATCGCCATTGCCTGTCGAAATTGACATGACTGACCTGGGGGATGCTGCAGACCAGTGCATCTGTCCACCTTCCCAACACGACGACCCTCCCCCTTCCTATGCTCAAGTCCATTCCGATCCTCCTCCACCGTACAAGGCACTCTTCCCTGATGTGGTCGCAGGTACGAACACATAATGAGACAGATAACGACCCTTCATTTTCTTTTTCTATCATCTGGTGTGCCAATCAAAGGCTGTTTATTTTCTGTCCATGTGAATCGCATTTTTGTACAGTACGGTAAGTGTAATGGCGTGGGCCCTCTTTGGTGATATTGGTCCAGTCAATAAAAAATGGTCAAAATGCTCGTTACGTTATTTACCCTTCAACTATACATTGATTTTATTCTCCACTGCGAAGCTCCACCCCTTGTTTTGGTCCAGAGTTACTCTCAAATTATTATTTTTTAAATATACCCCTTGCCACCCCTTTAATACGGGGTATTCGGGGAGGACTAATTGCCCCAAGCGATATTGATGTAGTTCAATATTAACTGGTGCCTTGTACGAAGCCCCCAGGCCCACGGGCAGGGTAACTAGGAGGGGATGTGCAAAGAGCAGTACGAAAGACTAATATGGATACATTTTGTGAGTTCCCCCGGGTGGTTACGTCAAGGATCACCACCCTAGACGTAGCCAGAGACGACCCAACTCTGCATGAGATAAAGGGGGGAAAGCCCGGGCTGGGGATCGAACCCGGGACCCTTATATCCGTGGGCTCATACGTTACCACAGCGCCACTACGTCTCCCATTTACTTTTAAAAAAAATGCTCAGCACAGAAGTCAAGAAGCTATACCAGAACCAGAATGCCTCACAGTGAAACTTCACTCAGGTAAGTTTTGAAATAAAATGAGCTTACTAAATAAATGAATATTACGCAGAAAACTTGTAAAGTAAGTGAGCATGACATTATGTTTACAATATTAATCTACGTAAGCAATGTATTTATTTTGGGGATTAATACCAATGCTATTAATTAGGATTCACTCCGCACGACAGCAAAGATATTATAAGGTAAGTGTCCCAGTGATGGACACGTCAAGGAAAAAAATTACGTCGGACACTCCTTCCAGGGGAATTGAATTGATTTAAGAATTCCTCGAAAAAAATACCACTCGAATCGTCGAGACTTGCTCTTCCATCCAATGCATACGCGTTCCACATTAAACACGCTAATTTCGCGTAAAAATGTTTTATATGCAAGTGTGCAAATGCTCCAGTTATGGACACCCATTCTTTGGGGGTACTACCTAGTGAAACACCCTGTATAGACTTTTTGGTGACATTGTAAAGTGATAGAACTTAAACTTCCCCAAATCGAACTCCTCCCTCTCAAACTATATTGGCAACAATATACTGACTCTTGAATTTATGCATTTTTTCAGAGTCCACAAGTCGAGATTTGTGTCATACTCGTATATACTGGTAGGCATTCCTACAACTAATGCACTCTGTGTAAGGGTGGAAACTTAATATCTTGAACTGTAGAGTGTCAAATAATATGTTTGTATAGCTAGTGATTAGAAAACAGTTTGTTCCCAGCAAATAGAGCTGCCAAAGTGGGCACTCAAAATACGAACCTACACAATATCTGAATAAAAATTCGAAATCAGTCTGTCATCTGAGAAGTTCACTGTGATCACCTATACAATCCCAGTGGTAAGTTATTAGCCTGCGTCATACTCCCATTGTAAACTCCATAGATTCAAAATGGCACCAACCAGTCATATTCTCTCCGGGCCTTTCGGCATACTCTTGAATCTGCCACGTGCTTCGCCCATGCTCAATTCATTGTCCTATCGATTTTTGCAATGGCGACGTCCTCATCGCCGTGGATTCGAAGATTGACCACGGCAGACCATGAAACAAGCATCGTTTCTCACTCTAGCAATGCTCCTTGTAAATACGACTGCTTTTGGCACCTACCCCTACTGGCACTGTAAGTCGATTAACCTCATAATTATTTTGTTAGCTTACGACAAAAACTTGTTAACCAAAGTGTGTGTTGCAGATTACATGAATGACGTGTGCTACTACGCTTCCACGTTCAGTACACTCACAGTACCTAATGGCTACAACGGGGTGATAGTTCAAATGCTTCCTATAAAACGGACGCATGGCACCCTCCCTTACAACGTGTCTTGCACATTTGAGGTCCATGCCCCTAAATTCCTGAATTTATTTGTAGCCATCGAAAGCTTGTCCTTACGTCAAGAACTGGATGGAAACTGTACAGATTACATTAAGGTATGATTTGACCCAAAGTGTGACTTACGTAAGTAATATTTATTATAATGACCTTCAGCTTAGTGCTAATGGTGAAGAGACTGAACCATCATGTGGAAATGTGTTCTATTCTGGAGATGTGCTTGTGAAACCAGGCAAGTTGAAACCGAGAAATGAAGGCTTCCACATGGCTCACATGTTTCAAGATACATCCAATGGCGTCATCAAGGTGCACATGAGTTTAGGACCTGAGCAAAAATCAGGCTCAAACGTCATTGTTCCTCAAATGAAACTAGTGTTCACCGCATTTGAAGGTAAGTTTTCTGGCTACCATATTGAAGGCAGATGAGCAATTCTTGGCTTGGTTCCTGAGTTATGCTAATGGTATTATCCTTAACAGGTTGCATTCCTGATAATAGATTGGACTGGAAGAAATGCAATGGCTACGATATCGTATGCATCAATGAAAATGTGAAGTGCAGGCGTGGTATTAACTGCGGACGAGGATACTATAATTTTGGAAACGAATGCAGATCACTTCCTGGAAATGGAGGTAAGTCATCTTATCATATAACACTAAGAGAAACAATTGATGTTTCTGCAATTTTGCAATAGTGTATGGTGTCTGACAATTAAAATAACATTTCATTACAGGCAAGTCTTCATTGAACGAACTGGGAATACGTTTCGATGGAAGTCGAATATTGTCGATTAAATTTATTTTTGTGTGTGGACTGATCCTTTACTTGCTCTTGTGCTTTGTCTACTTCACATGGAGGCAGACACTTTCCCATAAGGACATTATGTCTCACAGGAGACTGTATCAGTCTCCTCAAGCGCGACTGCAGCAATCCAGGCCTCAAGCAGAAGGTGCTCCTCCGGATGACGTCATCGTTGTCACAGAAACTGACCTGATGACCTCACGTGGGTCAGCCAGGATCGAACCCAGTCCTTCCCACCACGACCCTCCACCATCTTACGCTCAAGTCCACGGCAGTAACCCTCCTCCTCCTTACGAATCACTTTTTCCTGATATGTGCAGCAGAAGAAACTCTTAACTACTGTAATATTGCATTTATATGTCGGGTTTTATACTCATAATTATGGTGATGATGAGGAGCCTGTGCATGCATAGTGTAGTGATCACTTTCTGACATTTTCCTTGTAGAAGCCCCATTTCCAACTTCAATAAAATTAGCTAGGTTTTATACACCAAAAATTAATAGATCACCTCAACAAGGCAACTTCTACTAATATGCATAAAATGAGAGGCGAGCTCCCTAATGTGACGTTTCTACAAAAATTATGCAAATTAGGGCCTTCGTAGCACCATCGTATTTGATCTAGTGACACTAACAACACAGTTATGGAAAAGAACTGTAGCAACATGGACTGAATTTTCAAGTAAAGTACGCAATTTTTAAAAATACCCCCCCCCCCCCCATTGCCTTCACATACACAAAAATATACATAATAGTGCTGGTATTATGCAGACCTCGTAATAAAACTACTGCAGTGATACACTACAATATTTTGTGCTTTTTCAAAACAAACACCAACACTCTGTTCGAAGCATATGTTTCACTTGTGCACATTTTATCCGTAGTTGCTGACCCAACCCCCTTTTAGTGACATAGTCCCAGTGGGGGACAAAATGATGGTTACATCCCTATTTTGGATGAATGCTGATACTGAAGTAAGCATCGGCTGTTATATAGCAATGATTAAGGGGAGTATAATAAGGAGGTACGGTATATTATACAGCGGCGTCGTAGGACATCTCCAGGTAAAGTTTAAGCTACTAGCCTATAATAACGCTGTTTTAACATTGGGATTGTCTAAGTAGGTTCTATATTTCTAGAAATTTCTCAAGTTTTTATAATAAAAATATGTGTGATAAGCTCTCATTTATAATGCAACTTTTTATTTATCACGCAATAAAGATTTTTAAATCCCACTTCGAACTGTGTGTTGGGTAGGGCCTATAGCAGAAATGAAAAATAACATATAGATAAGGTTGACCTTCTTTGAAATTATATACCCCCAGCATGCCAACAGTATAATGTCACGAGATCTTATACAACAACGAACACAGCAAGTAAAAAGTCGATTGGATTTTTTTTAACTGCACAAAGAACTACAGTAGTTATATAATGTACTTCAGCATGTAGGTGGATTCAAGATGGCTCAATCCCCGCCGCACTCTCTGTCACAATCTCGGAAGTGACGTCCGCTCATGCTCAGTGGAGTTATAGATTTTTGCCATGCCCCTGACATAGCCTATCTGCCAGTCGGACACCTGAGCCCTAAACCATGAAACGCACTTCAATTATCATGCTGGTCATCATCATAGCAAAGGCGGCGGACTCCGACAAATACCAGTACTTGCACTGTAAGTACCCTCAAGCAATTAGGACCTTATTTCACCTCTGGAATCCAGACAATAATTAGTTATATAATTATTGCAGACTCGATTCGAGATATATGTGATTTGAGAACGGAGCCAACGACGTTACGTACGTTGATGGTACCGGAGGGTTACATCGGGGTTACAGTACACATGAGTCAAGTCAATCACGTGACTCACCACACGTACAACACTTCTTGCAAATTTGAGGTTGCGGCTCCTAAAGGATTGAATCTCTTTGCTGTTGTGGAGGAGGTGAATTTTAGGAAGGAGAAGAACGGCCTCTGCATAGACTATTTAAAGGTAAGACACATTGCGTATATTTCTTTAAAATTAAGTGAATAATTCAACGAGCATCACGTGTAGCAAGAGAGGTGCTATAGTGTTGTCATTGATCGAAGACGCCTCTAATGAAAGGGGGAAAAAAAACCTTTTGCAGTTTGGTGCCAATGACCACGCAGAGACTGCGCCGTTATGTGGCCAACGAAATTACGATGACGAAATATTCATCAGGCCAGACCAAATCATGTATCCGAAGGTTTTTGCTGCACGTCCCCATGTCGACGATTTGTACCAACATACTTCAGACGACGCCATGCAAGTACACTTGCAGTTTGGACCAGACAATCGATTGGACAGGAAGGAGTACGGAAGAGAGCGTGTCTCTTTAAAACTCACTTTTACCACTTTTGAAGGTAAGACAACTTTGAATACATAGTACGATATCTGTACTTTATAATGTCATAACCGCTATATACGTTGGTTCCTGATAGTTTGTACCGATTACGGGGTGCCGAAAACTGCAAAGTTGTGCGCTGGAAACGACCATCTTTGCATTAACGAAGTTCTAAAGTGCGAAGTGTTTCGAGTTGACTGCGGACCTGGTTACGTTGCAGACGGAAATGGATGCAAGCATGTCCCTAAAACCAGTAAGTGAATTTTTATTACATGCGATGGAACTGCAATGTACGTACTCTAACCTCACCTCATAATTTTCAGACAGGCCCATCCAACCAGGGGAAAAGGTTCCGAAGTCCTCATCGAGGTGGCCATTCGCCCTGACCCTGGCAGGCAGGATATGGCTGACCTTCTGTCTCTTCGGCATCGTCTCTTCGCTGCACGAATGCTGTCGCGACGCAGGTCACCGCTTGCGATCCACAAGGCGAGTGGTACGGTCATCCAACAGGAGCATTCTTGGACGGACGCAACCTCGCACGCGACCAGAACGCGCGCGACCGCCTGCGCCACTGATGAATCGCGCCGAGGACTACACCATCGTGGCCCTGCCTGATTCACCCCCGCCGCTTACCAGTGATGGCAGCAGCTGCCCCACAGTGGGAAGAAGGGATGACCACCAGTGTGTTGCACCCATCGAGGATCCTCCACCGTCCTATGCTCAACTGCCCAGCAACAATCCTCCTCCTGCGTACGAGACACTCTTTCCTGATGTTGTTGCACCGAATGAAGAAAAACCATGTTGTAAATGAGCGGGACTTGAGTGAAATGGACAGGTTTTGTTTATTCACTGCCAGTGTTTTGTTGTTACTTTTATAGGATGTGCGTAACTCTTGCAGTCTTGAAGCGGTGGACAGTATTCGCAACAAGCAAGTATGATATGCCAAATCAAAAACCTAACAATGGCGAAAATACGATTGAGTCCTTCGAAAGAGCTGCAAAGAGCTGAGAGAATATTCTTCATAGGACAGAAAATGAGACAAATATCTTTACATCATCTTGAAATATAGAAGCTTGATAGCTTCCAACATGTTAAATGCTAGTGTCATAAGAATGAATTAGCCACTGTTATCAAGGGCTCGAAGTCAGAGGTGAGGCAAGAATTGACTGTTTTTCATATACAAACGCTTGTTCTGGTATAAAGACATACATATTCCTTATTACAGGTACTGAAATTGTGTTTTTTATCAGGCCAAGTGTTGTACAGTTTCACAGTCTGGCAAGGTGAAGATCAATAATTATAACTTGATAACGAATACTGTCAATTTTAATGCGTTTTCGTGAACAATTAAATGCTGCATAGTGGTTTTCTGAATAAGGGTGAGTTCATGGAACAAAAACCACACATGATATAGCTTATTTAAACCTCTGATAGTCGACGTATTGTTTAATGTGTCAAAACCAACTTCGTAACATGCATCTTAAATAAAACTACTTAACAATGGCCCACGTCATTGGTATATAAGTACATGTAAAATAACAATATGTATTCATACAGTTAACCAAGTAAACCCTCCATTATATTTGCAACATAAGTTTGAACAGGATTATATCTGAAAAATTAAATACTATAAATATTGTTGTAATATAAATGTGTCACTTTATTATCCCCTAATAATAATAATATGAGAAGATGAAAAATATAATGCGACATTGGGTAGGATTGAGGGCAAATTTTTAATATATTCCCCCATAATAATGCTGTGGCATTAATAATATTATAGCCGCATCATTAATACAGACCACTACACTTGACATTAACGCCAGAATTAGGGCGTGATAAATAAGTAAAATTGATTTTTCCATTCTGGTTACTGGCAGCAGTGGCAGGCTCTGTACTCTGCACCGTTTGAAATGCTGAGTATGGATTCAAGATGGCCCCAGGCGGTATACATGTCTGAACCTTTAAATCAACAAATGTTCCCACTCATGCTCACAACTCAGTCTCCTTATATAGATTTTTGGCCATGCCACTGAAAACATCGTGCTTCGAAAAATCCTCGCACAAATACTATGAAACACGCATGTGCCCTCATTTTCTTCATCGTAATTACCAACATATCAGGCTATCACGATCGTGAGTACGTGCACTGTAAGTACCAAATACAGTATAGCCATAGTGTTTTGATGCATTATACGTCTCATTCCACCAAATGTGCTTTCAGATTTCATAAAACCTGACTCATGCATTTTCAATACTGAGAGGAAACTGGTGACTGTTAAAGTGCCTAACAGTTCCGGAGTAATAGCTCAGACTCTGACCATAAACCCTGTGCCTCAAACCTCTTTCAACACTTCTTGCACGCTTCAGATTCAAGCACCCGATGCATATCAGCTACTTGTTACTGTTGAGCATATGTCACTGAGGAGTGACAGTCAAGGAGAATGTATAGATTTTGTTAAGGTACTGTATGATATACGTAAATAATCTCTTGTACCACAATCCAAACTTATGGTGCATTTAACGCTTGGACAGTTTGACCTAACCAAACGGATGTGTGGCCATCGCAACCTCAATGGTGATGTGCACATTCAACCAGGACAGCTTGTGTACGTCGGAGAGGATGGAGACATGCTTCGACAAACAGCGAAAGGACTTACCACAGTGGAATTTAAATTTGAATGGTTGGAGACCAAAGAGCCAATCGCGTTGAAGTTTGGTTTCGTCGTGTTCAGAGGTACAGTGCGAAACACCACTAATCTGTCCTCAAATATCAGGTGTGAGTACAGTATTGTTACTTATATACTCCATAGCTTGCCCTGCTTTAAGTGCTGCGAGACCACAGAAGCAATGCACAGGGAATGACTACACATGCATTAGCAAGAATATCAGATGCGATAATGTCCGGGTTGTATGCGGACATGGTTATATCAAAGAAGGGAATGAATGCAAGCAAATATTCCAGGCCAGTAAGTATAACTGCAATATGCATTTTCAAGTTGTAATGCACGCTGATCTGGCGTGAATTTCTCATTACTCAATCTGCACTGGTCAAGTCTGCAGGTCGAGGGGTCAAGTCCGGGGTTGCGAAAATTTTATTTACTCCAGCAACCAGTGCAGTGTAATAGTCTCATCCTGACCTGTTATGCAACCGCACCCTTGTATCCCGCACAGCATAACCTGCAGGCAGGGCCGGATCCAGCGCCTTCGGCGCCCTAGGCGCGATTAGTACACTTGGCGCCCCCTCTGCAACATATTATATGACGATCTATTGTACTATGCAACAAAAATCAACTTTCTGTTGTCCACGGGAATTCGTTGCTATTCCCGTGTTCCTTGGGTCACTCGTAACTTATAATGACCATTCATTTTGTCTGAACTTTCTTTTTGACCTTGGGGCAGTCAAAAACTAAATTCCTCGATATATAGGGGTCATTCAGGTTCAAATGTTGCTCGGCCATCTCTGATTTTGGTGAGAAAAAAAATCACAGCTATAGACTACGCACCTATGACATAACGCTGCATATCAAGTTTCACTATTATTTTATTTATTTAGTAATGTCACGGAGAGGGCAAAATCGCGCAATTTTGGAAAAGGCTTGAGAATGAGGCCTTTTGGATATATTTTTGGTAATATTAGTGGAAGTGATCAAAACCAAATAAACAATGTATATTAATAATAGAGAAAGACGATAAGAATGCGCTTATGGAATTCGTTTTCCTCATGAATGTAGCCAGAAAAACTTGTGTGAGATTCCAATGTCACATGTCCAAGGATTTGAATCACATCAATCATATTGGGAGGCAGTTGTGATTCACACAATGTATAATATGTTGATCAGTTTGAAGCCTGGTTCATACATGGTTCGCGAGAAAATATTAGAAAAATTAATGTTTTGCACATACGGTATATTACATATTAGCATTAATTTTCAAGGACCCAAATTGTTGGACATGACTGTGATAAATTGAATGCCACACACACTTTTTTCTAGCTGCATTTTCAAGGAAAACAAATTCCACATGCCCATTCTCCTCTTCTGCCTCTTTCATTTGATATACAGTACGGGTATAATCTGGTATAATTATGTTTATTGAGTTTTGACCACTTCCACTAACCAAAATACTGTATATCTCCAAAAGAGGGCTCATTTTCCGCCTCTTCCAAAATATTTCTAGAGCGCCCCCTCCCCATCACGGTATTCATTTTGGTCCACTTGATTTGGAATGCCCCCTACATTTCGAGGAAATTGATATTTTGACTGCCCCCAAGGTCAAAAACAAATTTCAGACAAAATGAATGGTCATTTATGGGATCCCATACGAGTGACCTAAATTACATGGAAATAGTGATGAACTCCCATTGACAAAAATTGTGTTGCATTCTTGCATAGTGTTATAATCAACTTTAGTTTGTGGCGCCCTCCCAAAATCGGTGCCCTATAGGCGGCTGCCTATGTCGTCTATGCCTGGAGGCGGGCCTGCCTACAGGGCCAACTTATAATTACATAATTCATAAGATTTTGTTTGTTTGTTTGTTTGTTTGTTTGTTTGTTTGTTTGTTTGTTTTGTTTTTTTTTGCAGGCAGCAGACCGGACCACGAAGTCGCACACCAGGCCGACAAGGAGAGAAGATCCTCCGGCATTTATTTCCTTTACGCATTTGCGGGCGGAATAATATTAGCCTGCATAATTAGTTTAATATCGTGCTTACTTAAGTGCACTCACGATCTGAGGCACCACCTTAGGATGTCTCGGAGTGACATCCTGACCGACACCAGGTACCCTCCAACCGACCTGTCCGGTGCACATCCTCAGCTATACCTCCAATCCCCGCCTGAGGGCATCCCTCTCTTGCAGGTCACTACTCCGGACAATGTCACCGTAATCCTCTCGGCACCTCGGTTGGAGATGGCGGTTCATCAATGCGACCCCGCACAATTACTGGGGGAGGGAGGAGGAGGAGGTCATGGGTCCCAGTACGACCCTCCCCCGCCGTACACAACACTCGATTCCGATCCTTTACCGTCCTATCACTCGCTTTTTCCTCATGTCCGTCCCGATACTGACAATAAGCAGTCGTAGGCATACCGATGCTGGTTAGATGACTAGTGTTATATTTTTGGAATACTGTAGTGCACTGAAAGCACCCCAATGTTGTAAATATAGGAAACAAGATTATCGCTATTAAATCTATTGTAACACCGTTTTTGGAATAAAAGTATTATTTTGTGAAACATTTTTATTAAAAATGTCGGCCATCTCTAGGGATACTTGCACCTCCTCTAGGACTTGTTCCAGTTTTTAAGTATGTACTATCGGCACAAAAATGGTCCGGACACTTCGGGAGGCTGACCAAAGACAAGTGTCCAGACCATTTCTGTTCCGATAGTACAGTACAGTACCATGTTGTTCAGAAAGTGCTCACAAATAATGTTGACCTGGATGAGAGAAGTGGGACACTCCACTGCATGTATCCAAGTTCTACTGGAATTTCATGACACTTGATCTAACTTTGAATTAAGGTCAGAGTTGGCCATGGCAAGGTACAGTAGTGTACAACATGAAGTACAGAAAATACACTGAAATGATGGTTGAAGAGATGGCTGAGTATTATAGAATGGGTTCACTTCTAGCAGAGCTGGAAAGCAGCAAATGCCACACGGACATCCAACACAGCCGCAAAACGTGAGGAACAAGAACTACAAACCACCAGCAAGCTATGAGTTAACTGATCAAAATTCCTGGAGCAGTGATTACAGGTAAGAGCCAAGTGCCCAATCTCGCCTAAGCTGCTTGCTGTAGTTATCCCTCACCCTAAATGAAGACCTCAGGGGAAGAATGATCAAGGTCCACCTCAGGTGAAACTGAGATCTTCCTATTTTAAATTTCGAAGGCCTATAGTAAGGTTCCATGGTAAATCCCACTTTCGGGGACTTCCGTTGTGACCTATGATCTTTACTCCACAACCAAGACCAAACCATAGTATTCTACACTAGTGAAAGTGTCTTCTGAGACATGTAACTCATTTTTGAAAAAAAGTGGACCTTGATCGTTCTTCTCCAGAGGTCTTCAAATACTTCTCTTAACTGACCATATCCCTCACACAACTGCTCTACAGTTGTCCAGTTGTTGTAATATTGAAGTATTTTTGCCTTCAAATGCTTCAATAACCTAGACCTGCTTTCACATGAAACAGAAATTCTTGGGTAATTCCATGTTACATCCAGTCATGCAAAATGTACTGAGAGAATAGATACTCTTACCTGTCATGACCAAGAGATTGTTTTCCCTTCTTTGTACATGATCCACCATTCCATTACATTTTTTTGTTGTCCACATTTTACTGCAGAAGCGACATCTGTGACAAGTTGGGGTGTTTACTGTCTACAGTATTTTAGAAAATAAATCACACTAAGGATTTCCCCTTTTCTTTTATTACTTTTCATTACAATACCATGTGCACAAAAAGTGGAACAAATTATTACGTGTACAACTACTTGTACGGCAACACAAACATTTAGACATCCTCTGGACTGAAGTTCATAAAATGACAACCACTGCACCAAAGAAAACCACTCCAGGTGTTATGATTAAAATTCATGCAGTCAATAAAATCTGCCTTCTCATGCATGCAGTGTTCAGTTAATGCCAAATGGATGGGGGAAGTAAAAATGCACGACAAAATGCCATTAAATGGCCAGATAACCCATTTACCTTAAACTAATACATAATACAAAAGAATGAAAGTAACTAGTTAAATAATCTGGGGTGTGGGGCCCACATAATCACACCTTTCTGTTCATGCCATTTACTGGTCAATTTTGTGTGCAGGCATTACTAAAATTGGTGTGACCTTACTTGCAGTCTCGAGGGAAAATAATGTGGGTTTCAGATACAATTTTTGTCAGCACATCAACAGAGTCCCCAAGTGCAGCCAATGTCTTTTAACATATGCAGTCACACCCAAGAGTTTCTGGCTTTGTCAGAAGGTAGGAAGATGGCATGTGCATCTGGCTGTAGATTTCGAAATTGTCACTTCAGGATCCTTATTTATCCATACATTCATGCAAGATCATTACCAGCCATTCTTGTTGTCTCACCTTCAAGTGCAGCAGTGTGTCAAACACATCACCATCACTGACAAGCTCACTAAATGGGCTTGCCAATGGTATACATAACTCTATGCAAAAAATTTGAAGATGAGGCAACCGAGGTGAGTGGCTGCATAATTTTCATTGATATGGATGTGAGCTAAATTTGGAAACACATGGGACGTGTATGACTGTTGTACATACATGCACACACATTTAGTATAAAGTAAAACATTTAAGATTTCAAGCACTATTTTTAGATGACGTCCCCAAGACTGCTAACCCATATAATAATATACCGTCCTTGCAGATTCAACACATTATCCCTTTGCTTCAGCACCCCCATGAAATCAATATAAATCTCTACGTAAACAATAGGAAAAGTTTGCAACACAAATCAATGTTTTACAGAGCATTACTGAGCACGTTTTGAACTCCCATTGCAATTCTCTGCAACGTCAATTATGGTCATCACAAAGTAAATATTTTATTTACAGGTACATGGAATCATAATTTCTGTTGGTGCTATGCATCACAAAACACTACATTTTCATTGAATATTTTGATGGTTCTTTATACGATGATCTAAAACCATTCGAATATTAACACAAAAAAATAATAATTACCTACACTCACACATTCTTCATCAAACTTGGTCACTGCTTGAGAGTCTGAAATGAATAAAATCTTCATTCTTCAATATGTACGACCTCTGTCATAAGAGAAAAGAGAATATTCTAAATTCAAATTCTCTCATCAGATAACATGTGGATCAATGGAGCAAACAGTCATATCTGAACAAGACATGAAACAAATATTCAACAGGATGGGGTTTCAGCTAAACAAGTCTTACCATCTAAATAATTAACGTAGATGCGTGTAAAGAATATTATTACTGTTGCCATGAATGAAGCCCAGATAGGTCCCATCTCCTGCAAACTGTCACGCCCAGCATTGTTGCCAAATGTGGAAGGCCCGAGATATGAATCCATGCAATGAGTTGCTCGAGTTAAGAATAGTCAATTGATGTTCTAAGACTCAAAGTGAATGGTGATCACAATGCACCTTTGGGACCCCCTGGCCAAACATGCTATATATCATATACAGTGCATAACCATGCAACGTTACTTCTTGGATATGAAGCAGGTTTTTTGTGATGATAAATTATTATGTGCATCTCTGTTCCTCTTACGACTACTAAAATTCTGAAGTATATCGCAATTGAAGACCTCGGGGGAAGAACGATCAAGGTTCTCCTTTCATCAAAAATGAGTTCCATATCTCAGAAGATAGTTTCACTAGCCTAGAATATGATGGTTTGGTTGTGGTTGTGGAGTAATGATCATAGTCCCCTATGGAAGGTCCCAAAAGTGGGAGTTACAATGGAACCCAATGGACATTCGAAATTTGAAATTTCAATATCTCAACATGAGGTGGACCTTGATCCATTCTCTCTCCCTCTCTCCCAAGGTCTTCAATTATGAATATGTAGGTAAGAGCAGAAAGTAATCCATTACAAATTGGCATGCAGACAGGAAGCAAAAATTGGCAAATTCCTGGGCTCACCTAGTGTTCATCATCATTCACACAGGTAAAGAAGTGCGTGAGAGTTCTCAAGATCTGAGCAGTGACCAAGGCGCTGGAGGCTCTGCGGAGGAGTCTCCTGCAGGCCACCACTGAGAGCCTGTTCAGGCCTTCCAACTGGCTGTTCAGACCATAGGCAGTCACTATCTCACTTAACCACTGCATGGGGTACAGGGCATTGGACTTCATCTCTGGAGCAGAGGCAGTGAAATACATTCCATCGGCTCCAGAAGTACTTCCGGATGGATTAGGGAGAGAGAGCAGCATGCAGCTCTCTTCTGCACTCAGTCTGGGCTTGGAATTTCCAACAAGGAACTCCTGAAGAGAAAGTCGTGCTCCCAACTTCTCTGTGGCCAGTGTTGCCCGCAATCCAGGAATGTTGCCCCAAAATGATCTCCCAAAGTACGTATTGGGAATCAGCATTGGATCCAGAGTTACAGGCTCGCATTCCAAGAACCTAAATGGAGAAAATACAAATTATTCTCTCACCATCAGTGTGATTTCCAGTGTGTCTTCCCGGTAACTGAAAAGTAATATTTCAAACCAACACCTTGTCTCGTCATAAAGCTTCTTGCATCAACTGAATTTCTTAATGCAGTTCCAGGAGCAAAAAGGTCCCAGTTTTACTTGCATATTATTTTATTTATTAAAAAAAAAAATATTTTGCTACCCCGTGAGAGAGCCTGTGGCTCTTTTAGGGGGGGAGGACACCACCATATTTTCTTAGTTATTTTCCATTTTTCTTCCGACTCCGGTGCAGGGATATCAAGGACATTGGGTAAGGATAGGGATTTTTGGGGAGGGAATGTAGGTGCAAGTGCAATGTCGGTAAAAGGATCGTGTGCTGTTCCTCAGGGGGTTAGGTTGCCAAACACCTCCAACGCGAGGGCCAGAGACCATCCTGATGCAGGCGAAAGGGAGCTCCCAGGCAGGGATCGAACTTGGGACCTTTCATTCAGCAAGCAGAGGCGTTACCATCTCGGCCACCGCACCTCCCCTTACTTGCATATTATAGGCCTACTATTTATCCTAAATATTTTTGCAATACTGAAAATGTTTCATTTTCAGTACAGGAAGTCCCCTGTTTACAAACGACCTCCAAGGGTGCCCCAAAAGGATAATTTACAATAATCCCTCCACTCTCAGTCACCTATGTATATGTTGACCTGCACCAAGTTCACAAAGAGTCTGTTAAACCTAAGAACGATGTACCATCACATTCAGCCCCACCTCCACCCAGCTCTTTCCTCCTCTCATGTCCCTGAATACGTCTGCAAGCATGCTCAGCAAACTACGGCTGGTGTGGCATCAGATTGTTCTTTCGCTTAACCCTGGAACCGTGACATGGGGTCTTTTAGGACCCCATCCATATTTTAATTATTATTAATTTTTATATAATACTTTTCAATGTATTGACTATATGCAATCATTCTTGAATAATGCCTAAAATGATTGCTAATTCAAAATAAGCATTCACTTCCTGTTATATCATTTTTTAAATGGCCAAAGTTCATTGTAATTATAATTTTAATGCATTTTAATTCCTTTGGGGTCCAAAAAGACCCACGTCACAGTTCCGGGGTTAACGAGATGTAAGCAAGCAGGACCTTTCAGATCCGCCCCATGTGTGGTGGGGTGCAAACCTTCCAGGAAATGTTCCACTGCATGACAAATATCCCATTATCTCAGTAACTAGGCTGACCCAAGAAACCTCTTTTCCATCTACCATCCCCAAAGTGAAAGCACCTTAAATTTCCACACCCTGTATAGCCCATGTGCCCAACTGGATAATAGTGAGGAATTGCAGACCTCATTGGATCTTGTTTTTTGGCACATCACTGATACCAAAATTTCAGATATAACTCTGCCAAACTTTGCAGGGTTGGAGTACCTTCATGACAAATTGCTCCAGTACTTTCGATTGAGAATTGCATCCCCTACCTGTGTTACCATGCTTTTATATTATTTTCCAAACACCTCATAAATGTTACGACACAAGTATTCACCTAAGCAAAAGGTGAATTTCTTGAAATACTGTACATTCTAAGTTTATCTCGAATTAAGTTAGAGCTACTACCATTAACCCTCTCAACCACTGCAACAGAAGTTCAATAATAATGCTTGTGTCCATGAATTAAAAGGTCCCAGATTTGATTCCATGCTTGGATTGCCCTCTGTCTCACGTGAAGTTTAAGAACTGCAGCTTTGTCGAAGGCAGGTCTTTCATTAGCTTAACCACCCCTGGCAACTCACTGCAAAATCAGTCAGCACTTCACTTGCACATTTACTTTTGGCAAGGAAATGGTCAGACAACCATTTTTCAATGGCCCCACACCACCCTCCCTTCCAGTCCAACCTTTAACCGAGTGAACCATCTATTTGGTGATCTGAAAAAAATTATCAGTTTAGGTGTGTGATGAGTTCTCACCATAAAGAAGAATGACAGAAATAAACTGAAATATTTATACAGGGTGTATCTGAACTCAGTGCCCCGACGTATATGACTGCCTTCCTAGCCACCAGAGGATCGATTTAAGTATAGGAATCATTATGTTTGGCCGCCGCATTACGGAGATACACTCTTTAGCAATTTTTGCCTGATCGCTCCTTCTGACTTTTAAATCGAACTTTCTGGTGTAACTAGCCAAAGAGGCCTTACCACCTGTGGGCAACAAACCAACAAAGTCCCGCCCCCAGACCTAACAGCCTTCTGACTGGGGGAGGGTTCGATGGGTGGCCTAACCGACAGGATATTTTGTACTACATGTTTGCGGCCAATTATCTCCGTAATGCGGCGGCCAAACATAATGATTCCTATACTTAAATCGATCCTCTGGTGGCTAGGAAGGCAGTCATATACGTCGGGGCACTGAGTTCAGATACACCCTGTATAATAAAAACCATGAGTGCCAATGGCTGCAAACTTAGGTTACCAGTCCATGTGAAGGGCATTGCCAAACACCTGACAGTGGGGCAAGGGCGTAAATGTGCAGATGTAATGATGAAAATAAATGCATGTGAACTTTCAAACATGCACCCAAGTTACTGCAAAAATACATCTTAATTTAAATAAGCTTACAAAGCATCATACACAAATGTTATTTATTAAGTACTCCATCACCAAAGTTTTCCAGAAGCCATTACGTTAATGCTGATGGAAGGAGCACGCCTCTCCAGGCTTGATTAAATCCCTAAATGGACAGCTTGAAGAGGTCACCTTCGAAGCTTACCATGTTGCTAGCAATTGGTTCAGCTGATGCAACCATGTCACTTACAGTGAGTATGACATGACAGCAATTATCAGAACCAGCAGCCTATTGCATGGAAGGTACAGGCAACTTGTAATTGCCACATGTATGACCTCACTGAAATTATTTCCAAACTGAAAGAAATATTCCTGTGAAAATGATCCCTTCATTATGTGCTTATTGGTGTAGGGTACTATCGGGTTCAAATACTTTTGGCCACTTTATCCTCGTCTTGAAGCAACCCTTCACACACATACCTACTTAACATGGGGTTTGCGCGAAGGGTTGCTTCAAGACCAGGATAAAGTGGCCAAAAGTATTTGAACCCGATAGTACTTTTCATGTTCCAAATATTAATGTAATTTAGCAATGTTAATATGAATTTAATACTGTAACTAAAAGTTTACACAAACTTTTATTTTAATGCAGGGTCAGTAGCATATCTTTCAAATTAGGTAGGTATAGCAATTTTTGCCATTGCAACAAAAATTACATAATTTTGGACAGAATGTGGCATTACAGCTTGTTGCAACAATTAGACTGTTAAAAAGTTGTTGTCCACAGAGTACATCAAGCCAAGTAGCTGACCTTTGACATCACATATCTGTCCCTATCAAATCTGTAATCATAACATTTTGCCTCACTTGCGCATTGAACTATCTTGCAAAGGCCCACTAAAGACTAGCATGACTTCCAATTGTGGATTAATTTCACCTCCTTAGGAATTATCCCACAAAGAAATGCCAATAGATGAAGTGAAGCTGCCTGGCCATCTAAACTTGGCCCCATTTTCAGAAGTTGTTCAATGGAAATAATGAGCTGTTGCCAGTATGGAGTAGGATTCTCATGGTCCCTCCGTAAGTCAGGAGACTAGGGCTTGCAACAATTTCCAAGATGGCTACATTTATGAATCTGGCAAAAATTGGTATTCTGGGAAGCAACTTACAGAGGATGATTGGGAACGAGGGGCTGGGGAAATGGCCAGGCCTTGGTGCAGAAAGGTGAGGAGGGAAAGAGGGCCAGAGTTAAAAAATTATATTGGTCAGACCCACCTGCAAGTCTTTGGAACTTAACCCTGTACGCCAGGGATGGGCAAACTACGGCCCACGAGATAAAAGACAAACAAAAATTTCGGAATTCCTCAAAATGTTGAAAAATTGTTTTTTATTTATACAGGCCATTTTCATTGATATAGTTATCTAATTTTATTGATTTTCAGAGAATTTAATGGTAATTTATGCAATTAATGAAAGTTCATTTAAATCAATGGATATATAATTGCAAACTTTTTTTATAAGTTGAAATTTCTTGTTAGATGAGGCCCATGGAGAAAAAAGTTTGCCCACCCCTGCTGTAAGCTCAGAACACCAGAACACCACTTTTTGAGTTTTGGTGTTACGGAACTACTTTTGTGAGATCTCATGGTTATGGGACACCTGTAGGGTCCACGAGAATCCCAGGCATGTCCTGCATTCTTTTTAAAATTTTGGTATAAAGTTAAGTCAGCTCTCTGCCAAGTTGGTGTGGCTGAGGTATGGCAGCAGATGGAGCTACTGATGGTGGCTTCTTGGCATTACCATCTTTTGCATTAGTGGCAATGTCAATCAAGGCCCCAGACAGACAGGCCATGTTGAGCCTAGGCTGGCCAAGGCAAATTCGCAGCCCGTCCAGGCCACCACCGTCCAAGCATTGGAGCCATGGCCTTGGCACTCCCAACAAAGTTGGTAGAGCTTAGCCCACTTGACCAAAGTTGGTTGGGACCCCAGCCAACCCGGCCATGACTGTAGCGCATACATAGAAGACTCGCGTGCTTTTGAGTGAGAGGTGATGAGTAATGGCCAGGTAGGAACAGCTGGGAACAGTGTGCATGTACCGGTTTGAACGGTGTGGTGTGACTGCAGGAGAGCTAGGAAGAACATGGGAAAATCATGGCGCAGACAAGGGCAACTCCCCATGTTCTGGGAACTGAATTGAAGAAAAGGTGCAAAATGACGACATCTTCAACCTCCATCTTTGGCTAACAGGTGATGAGAGGGGCAGCCACATATCAGGGGTCACTTGTTTTCTCGCGCACCATCTACCGGTAACATTAGTAAATACTGTGTCCAGTCTGGACGGGTATCTCCTGCACAGTGGCCGAGCCGCGGCCAGGTTTAGCCCTGACCCCGACGAGCCGCGGCTGAACATGGCCTGTCTGTCTGGCCCCCAAGTCCACACCACATCTTAGGGCAGGTCACTGGTTTTACCCCAGCCCTACAAGGATTTGTTGCGTAAATGATTTTGCTGCAATGAAAGTTGGAGTATTGTGATTTCTCCAGATCCAAAATTTCGAAAACTGAAGTCAGAATTTTGTTAACTGATAGGAAGGCTGTAAAACAGGGATGGTGCAGAAAGGATCACTTCTTATATCTGGGTTGCATAATTGAAATCAAAAGGCTCATAGGCAGTACCATTGGTGCCAAAAAATGAAATGATTCAATTCCATGGATAACAGCATGATTTGGGGAGAGGTAAGATTAACCAGCCCATTAGTGGGTCAATTTATGATACTTGACAACCAGATGAACAAACCAGATGTATTAGAATTGCACCTGCACCACCCTTCCCAATGCATCTCATCCCCCACCTTCTGAATCAGTCGCAAAACATTGGACGGCAGATTGGAAGGGAAAGTATTAATGGCACTGGAAATAAAAAATATTCAAGGTAAATGCAAATATGTGGGATGTTTCAAAATTGGCTGGGCAATTTGAACAATTTACAAAGGTAATAAAAAGAGCTATGTACACAAAGCACTTAGCACTACTTGTTTTCAACATATTTCAAAATTTTAAAACATATGCACCCTTCCATTACGCAACAAATCCCTCATGAACGGGTAATTTCCTCCCAGATGCAGGCAAGCCCATTCCATTCAACATTCGCGACATCAAGGGGGATATGCTCCTGCAGCTCAACCAGGGTTTGTGGGAAAGGGAGGACATATGCCTTCTCCTTCACAACACCCCTTTCCTGATGCTGCAGCAGCAACTCTCCACCATGTCAAGAGGCACATTTCCAGTGATGGTGTTCTCTGTGAAAAAGAGGAGATGTAAATTCCCTCCTGGCTCATGGCACAGAAAACACATTTTGAACTGTCCATCTGATGCTCTATGAATTCCACTGGTTTCGCAACCCCACATACTCAAATTAAAACTATCATAATGCATGAAGCCCACTGGGAAGGCTCCTTTACCACATAATGTCCTTTTCAATTGTCAGTGACACCTAGCACATGGTCTACCACAGATCAAAGACACAAAATGCTTTCCAATTCTTTTCACATAGTACATTACAATTGCATCCCTTACTATCTCAAACCTATTGAAGTTGCCCAATTATTGATCATACTGTACTTTGTTTCCTCAAAACCAGTATCTTCAGCTGTTGAATGTATACTGATGTACCACTTCATTCCACATCCTCGAAGAATTACACATCAATAGGTCAATCAAAATTTCTTTGCCATTTATTGTTGTTAATGGGAGGCTTTCAAAAATTGAAGTAATGCCCCCTCAACCAGACACACAGCATTTTCCAATCCTGTTACTTTTCATAGCAATTCCATAATTATGGGGGCATTCGGGGATGTACTAAATTTTTTGTACTGCACTATCATGAATGGGGCACATTGATACATAACTATATCAAACTGGCCCAGGGAGGCTTTTATTAGCCCTAACTAGACATCAAATTTGGACAAATCCCTGTTTACCAAAATCACTTAGACCTTTTCCACCCATACTTTGGAGGACCCTAGTAACTCCGCTGCAAGTTTTAAGAGAAAATTCCAGAGTT
The DNA here is from genome assembly GCA_000934665.2 of Catajapyx aquilonaris. Lineage (NCBI taxonomy): Eukaryota > Metazoa > Arthropoda > Diplura > Dicellurata > Japygidae > Catajapyx > Catajapyx aquilonaris. The sequence continues at coordinate 66,096 of JYFJ02000807.1, read as the reverse complement.
CTTATTAAATCAGAATAGTGTTCTGGACCGGTGGTATCATACGTTTCGTATTTTCCAAACATCCTGCATAAAATGGCATATACACTATTATACACATACTCTAATATCTAATACACTAAATATGTTAGTATTCTATACATGTGTAAGATGCATGGAATAATTTCATGGCAACTTCTCTCGACTCAGTGGGAAATAAGTACTAGTTATTTACAGGAAGGCTTTTTTTTACACTAGGTAGCGTATCTGGTCATTGCTCAGTACATGACCTGTCATGCCAGAATCTGATTTCATAAACGTGGTCAAACGTATTGATTCAAATAGTTCTGACTGAAATAGTCATAAAGAGTATTCCAAAAGCAAACAAACCCAACCGCATTAAAATTTTTATCCAAAAATGCAGATTACAATTTTTCACTGCATGGATACAGCAACTCTTCACAAAAAGTTTTGGTTTACACACTTCTTTCATGGAAGTGTTCAAGGTTATCGACAAGACTAGTAAGGTAGCAAGATGTGACTGAGTAAATGTATCGCACTGCCCCCGCCAGGAATCGAACCCAGGTCAACACTTGAATCAAGTGTTTGCTCTGCCACTAAGCTACAAGAGCGCTTGCTTGATACCCTTGCCACATCCTTGCATAATCATTTTACTGCACCATTTAATCTCAGAGATATCTTTGTGTGAAAGGTTGCTTCCAGTTCTCTTCTTCTCTTATGAAAAGGTCATTACTGTATATACACAGTCTAAAGGAGATTGTGTTATCATGCAACCATGTGATGATACATGCTTCCACCAACTTCCCTGAAGTAACTACAGCATCTTAAGAGTTTCTAGTTCAACTTAAAAAGATAATGCTAGAAGCTGTTTTGGGTAATAGGGGCAAAGAGTAAACAATGGTTAAATTAGGAATCTTGTGGAGTCAAGATGATGCCACGTGGATGCATTATCAAACATCTCGTAAAGTGCCAGCTCATTGAAAATTGGAAGGCAGGAAAGAAAAACGTATGAATTGAACTTACACACACAAGAGTAAGTCCACTCATGGGACTGTTCCTCATTTCGGCAACAAAACTTCACAGTTTTCCAGAAAATATTTAGTCACGTACCTTTGCATCATTAACTCACCTTGTCATGATGTCCTGTTCCTTTTTTTCCATAGTCATGCACTCAAATAGCCAGAAAACTTGATGCCCATTGTTATGGATCTGAACATTTCGCAGTATGCGATGAAATTCATGGAACATTTTCATGATCTCTGCAAAGTAAACAAGGAAATTATGCAATACCTATTCAAATATACAGTACTAAGAGTTGTTCTGAGATAGATACCAAGAGAGTGAAATTTCAATAAATCCTAAGGGAGTGTTAACCTAATTATTAAAACCTGGTTTGTGGGCCTGCCCCCATAACCAGTTTAGAAAACCAGAAATGCTTATGCACTTGACCCAGGGTTACTCACTCTCACAATTTCACCAGTTTTTTCTTGTCATGGGTCTTAGGCAGAGTACGTTATACTTACTTACACTTCACAACACTTTAATGCAAATCTAGTTAATCACTCACCAGCTGTAGCCTCCGGTGTCTCTGCAGCGGTGTAGGGTATGTTGGCAAGAACCAGGTCAATCTGTCCCAGTCTGTCCAGTTCTGAACTGATTACATTTTCCACTGAGCTGAGATGCTTAATTTTATCTCCAAACTTCATGGTGGCCACGTTCTTCGCATCTACGTCATTCTCAGCAGCCAGGTACCTTTCAATTTTCAGTCCCAACTTATCCAACACATAGAGTCCTGGGTGAAAATTAATGACCTTAACATCATTTACACAATAAACAGCAGCCATTTTTTTTGCAATAAAAGGAGATCTCCCAGGATTGATTTTGCAGTGATCCACAATAATTTTTAATAGTGTCCCTAATAATACTTGACGAAAAATGAAACTCCATCTGAGCTTAATTAGAACCCCAGCTGAGGAATTAGGTTTTAAAAATCATGATCGTGCCTTTACCCCCTGTGGGAAAGATCACCACAAACAGGTCACACACATTATTGCCTCCAAGTCAACAAACCCGTTCGAGTTACTGGTCACTTCAAAATCTCCTGGACACTGACATTTCCCGCAGAAATATAATATTTCACATACCTGTTCCAATTCCATCAAATATGGACAGAACTCGCATTTGCCGAATCTTATAACTCACATTTTTATGACTAATGTAGTAAAAAGGTGAGTATAATTTGATTACCTGAAATGCAAAAATATTTAATAATACACTCTGGAGTCTGTTTCTGCCTGGTAATATACTTACATAGCGCTGCCACCCATCCCGCTTGGCAAGCAAATCCACGTCTTCGTAGTCATCCCTGCACAAGTAACAGTGCCATGTCAAGATGTCAGCTCCTAAAATAGTTTCCACTTCTTCTGAGCCTGCCAAGGCCTTCAAACATTTCTTGCAAAACGTACTAAAAATGTAAAGAAAGCATGATTGAAATGCTGCTCTATAATTCCCTATGTGTACTGTGAGGAATACCATGAAAGACACTACCTGTTGCAAGTACGTTTGGAGCAAGTAATCACTTGCTTGGCTTCACTGCAAATGGTGCAATGAACCTGTAGAGAAGAAAAACCATAAATGCACATCTTACTACATTACAGGTTCCATTTCACATGCCCAGTTCAAGTTCAGACACTTTAAACTATCACCCTAATTTCAGGTACTGCCTATAATTCCTTTTGGAGGGAGCTCACTCTTGATCATTTAATTTACTTGAGGAAGAAGGAACAAAAAAGGTGTGCTAACATGCCTTTATTCATGGGTAAGTGACAAAATGGCATTCAAACTAATATTGTCAATAGTAATAATGAGAACGACATGTAATCTGGGTAGTGCTTTGGCCACTTTGCAGGATATGTTGCAGGGACCTTAATTATTTTACATACTGCAGTACCTACTGGAATTCCCGTTTTTATCAGTATGCTGCAATATATGGGTTAGTACACAGCTGGACATAACAGCAGTCCCTGGGACATTTTCCAGCGTGAGCAGAGCGAGTGGATATCACCACTTGTGCCCCTCCCACCGGAAAATTTTCCAAGGGACTGCTCTTATGCCCAGCTATGCACAGTAATCATCTATTACATTGAACAATTCAACTCATAATACAAGCTAAATAATTAACTGAAAGATTAACAGCAATTCACTTACACTGGTTCCATCTTCTCCGCATACGTAGAGAGTCTTCATTAATTTCTTCTTGCACTTTTCACAGATTCCTCCGGAAAAGAAAGGATGGCATTCCACTGGTTTTGCTGGGAGTAACCTGCATGCAATGCATATGTCATCTATCTTCAGATGATTAGCTCGCACCTTATCTATTGCACCTCCTGGAACATCAAGAGAAGGCATAAGACACATTGCAACAAATAGAATTCAAACTCAAACATGGCAATGATTAATTATTCCAAATCTCACAATATGTTTTACTTGTGTCTTAAATTATGCACATAACATGAAATAAAATTGTCACAAGACATGACTTCGGCCAATGTGCATCATGACACCATGGGGCTAAGAAGATGAGGTCGGTAAACCTATGTGTTTTTACTATATTGAAGCAAAATTACATAATGGGTCATGCTATAATGTACCAATAGTGAAGGGAAACCGGTGAGTAATGTGGAAGAAAAGAAATTGCCCCTGTTAATGAATGGCTTCGGTATTATTTAATGAAAGGAGCCAACATGCTCAATTGACACACATGTTGGATGAGGCTTTAGCTTCTATAAACCAGTAGAGAAAATAATCTGAGTGTCTCACAACACTGAAAACGCAAGCATGTCCATTCTACATACATACAGACAGGTTAGGTCTAAACCCAATCCTCTCTGTACATGACACAGTGTAGCTTGAAACTATGAGGGCGAATAAAAAAACCAATTCAGAATTATTTTATTTCCGATGCTTCACAACAGAAACTGATCCTGACTGTTAGACATACGAAAGGGCAAGTCTTTCTTTTTCAGACATTCACTTATCCCAATGAGACACTAATTTTTCCATGCCATTGCAGAAAGAGAGGCAGGCTGGCAGAAAAGCCAGTGGCTGATGGCCTCTTTCCCTTCCTCAACGGCACTGAAGTGCTGACAGGCCAGGTGATTCTTTAACCATGGTCTACCTTCTCTTCGGACCAAAAAAGAACTACTGACTTGTCAAAACCTCAGCAACATCAATGAAGTTTAAGAGGTTGTCAGTGCCTGGCTTCCCACCCTGCCCAACAATTTTTTCTGCTGTGGTATGGAAAAACTCATGTCCCGGGGGAACAAGTCTACCAAAGTGTCTGATGAATATGTCTAAAATTAGAGAAAGATTAGCCCTTTCATGTGTATATCTCAGTTTCAGTTTCTGTGTGAAGCGAAAATAAAAAATTCGTGAATTACTGTTTGCTTCGTCCTCGTAGGATCAGCAGAATTAGACAAACCATATTTATATGCATGCACCTCCACCTATCAATATAATTAAGATTCTTACCTTCACTGGTATCATTCATGAAACGCTGACGCAAAAATTCGCCATGAGTCATACTGCTTGTTTTTCCAGGTAAATCCACGGGAACTTCATGGGTTCTTTTCCCACCTCCCTTCTCTCTCTCTGAATCCTTCCACTTGCGTTGAGCCGAGTCTTCCTTAGGTTTTGGTGGCATGTCACTTGCCTGACCTCTGTCACTACCTTGCTTCGAAGTAGAGCTATGTGGTTTTGTTGCACTGGTCTTGTCAGTCCTCCTGCCTTCTTCCTTCATCTTCTTCTCTAAGCCTTGTACCTCAGACACAGTCTTTTTTTGAATGTTGCTTCTATGTCCTCCATGTTCATGCCCTTTCCCTGATCCATCTTCTGTTCTGTTATCCACCTTCTTTTCTTTCTTGTGGGTTTCTTTAGTTTTTGATTCCCTACTCTCACGTGACCTCGACTTCGGCTGGTGGTGATCTTTTTCAGTAAAGCTCTTAGCGCTGCTTGCACCTGCTGTCCAAGATTCTGTGGTAGTGTTACTCTGCAAGGCAGTATTTCCACTTCCAACATTTTCTACTCCTCCAATCATGCTGTGAATATCATCTACATTGGTTCTGAGTTTTTCAGGGCTACCATTTGTTGGGAAACTGATCTCTGGAATATCTTCCAGAAGAGAAACAGCATTATCAGATATTTTGTCATCCACATTCTTCGATTCATTACTTATTAGATTTGACGCTGCACTACCATCAATTTCTGACTTGTCTGCCACAATATTCATCTGATCATCTGTCAGGAGATTGCTATTTCGCACCCGCTTTGAAAGACAGTACTTCGTCACAACTTCAGCATGCCCACGACTGGTTGGACGCTCATCTCTAACTTCAATAATTTCTAATGGAAGTACAGGTTGGTCTTCTTGACAGGACCTCTTAGTCTGTGGTGTACTACTATACAGTTTTACCTCACGTGGCATGCCATGGGATTTTATGTGGTTGATGTCTTCATCCTGACTCTCTTCCTCGGATGCCAACACCTCACTGTCATGCCCCATAAAATCTCTCACTGGACACACTGGCAAGCTGCCAGAAAGCGATATATCTTCTGAATTCCTTGTGGCTAGTTCCTCACTTGGGAGGTCATCATCAGCGCCAATGTCACTCTGTGACCAGTTGACATTCTCGTTGCGTTGTTCCAAAAGTCTGATAACTTCATCAGCAACCCTCACATTTAGTGTGGAATTCGTAGCACTCATGTCACTAACTCCTGGATGAACAGGGCCTGCCTTCATTGCTCTCTCATTCATTAAGAAATCATTCAAACCTTCCACAGCACTGCATATGGGTAGTGGGCTAATGGAAGAGATTGATCCATTTGGTGGCTCCCTATTGTCATCAGTGTACTGTGTCCCACAACTGATTCCAGAATCACTTTCATTGTGGGCCACTCGCTTTTCATTTTCATGAATTCTGCCATTTTGGAGATTGTTGAGATCTGTTAATTGGCGCACAACAGTTATAATGACTGAGTCCTCATTTGACCCATCTGGCTGCATCTGATCATCACACCCATACGCTATTGTTTCATTCAGAGAGTTTTCACCAATTCCAGATTCTTCTGAACCACTTCTCTCTACAACATGAATTTCGTCGTACTTCACCATTCGTTTCTTCTTAGGGGAAGGTTCACCTCTCTTGGTATAATAACCACTTCTGTGTCTCCTCTGCTTGCGCATACCCGACTGCTTTATTTCTGGACTTTTTGCAGGGCTGGATGAAATGCGCTTTCTGCCATTGTATGATACATCACCAACTGTGCCTTCTACATAACTTTTGTCATTAGTGTCCTTATTCTTCACGATAGATTTGCGATAATTTTTTTGTGGGCTCGTCGTCCTAGTAATTCTGATGGCTTCCTCAAGAGCAGAAGAAATTGGGCGAACTAAAAATAATTAAATAATTTTCAGTGACCAATGGACAAATTATGACGTCATTCATGTTGAATTTCAATGCAAAACTATGTATATCCAGTCAAGCTTAATGATCTCGCATGTCTGAGTCGGCAGGAGCCAAACCAACTAAGCCTGGTATTAGAAAATACATGAATGTATCTTCTGCATACACTGTACTCCCGATTATCCATGCATCGCCAAAAATTAAAATGTAAAATGAAAGTCCCAAAAAATGTGTCGAATTTTCATCCATCTGCTAGATATTGCTAACTTAGCAGTATCAGTGCCAATACTGGTACTACTACCAGAGGAAGGCCCTCATACCGCCTTAACTCCAGATAATCGGGAGTACAGTGTATTTATTTATTAAGTTTAAGGGCCCAAAAACTACAAAGTATCCTCTTTAACCCTATGTCTCCCACTGGATTCTGCACTTTTTGGGTGGGGGGTTTTAAAATATTGCTCTAAGTGAAAATCACTGGATCTGGGATCATTGGTTTCACTCTCGATTCATGCACAAGATGGGGCGGAACCTACCAACTTTTGTTGCATCATGTGAGAAGCCCAATGAGGCGCCTCATATACTATGTATGAGACAATGACGTCAACCTATTGCAACAGCTATGCGTGGTTAAAAAAGCGTCTTCCACCCCTCTGAATAATCCAAGATAATTCTACATGTTTGCTCACTGTCTCTGATGAATTATGAAAACACTAAGTGTTCGTTTAAAAATTTTTAAAGGTCCGGTTTAAAAGGAGATAATGTGAGCCACCAGGTATTTTTAAAGTGGTTTTCAGCTGCACGTCCGCTTACAGGGAAATATGTAGCCAGAAGCTATGTGTATGTAAATTCGTGCAGCAAGGGTTTGTTTACAATGAATGAGACCTTTGGCCTATGCCATCATGCCATTAAAAATATCACAAGTGACGTAAATACTCCTGGACATAGACGTAGGTAACTTCTAGTTTCTATGGTGAGAGAGGTTATACCAGTGAATTTTAAAATATTATTTTGTGTAGTTGCAATATAATGCAACCATCATGGCCGCAGGAGACAAAGGGTTAACTTGGTAATAATTACCAAACCAGTTGCCCAAGAAACAGCTTCAAACATAACTGTTAATCTGCTCAGCAGGTGAGCCTGTACCACAAAATGAAACTAAGGTCTGAAATTCTTAGGCTATGCCTTTATATGGATTGCTGTCATTGCTGACATCCCCAAAATGTGACTTTCCCACAGAAGATGTTGAAAGGTAGGATTCCATGTCAGCAAGTTAGGCTTCAAATATATATATTTTAAAGAAAGGTCGTGCTTGTACTACACGTGGTGCTTCTGAGGGCCAATTTGCTTAAGTACGAAAGCCTGCCTTAGGATTTAATGGTAACAACTTGTACCACAGAATTTATTTTTACATGCAAATATATATTAAAAAATTTACTCACTAGGATCTGGTTTGAAGTAGTTAAAATCAACTGTTCCATCTGGTAATGCAAAGTCCTTGTAAGCCCACTCCAGCAAGACTGCTTCAGTCCGATATTTGCCAATAACTTCAATTCGACACTTGCATTTCTAGAAAAACACAAATACTGTATTAATAATGAAAAAAAATCAGATTTTGCTTCTTTGTGCATAGCGATCCAAGAAGTTTTGTCATCTCAGCCAATTTGGGCACAGACAGTGTAGCAATTACAGTACTTTCAACTATTATGTAACTATTTCATTATCATGAAAAACAGCCTAAATAACAAGGTTTTTGAAAGCAGTGTTCTCATCTTGTTGGATCATCCTGTATATTCAATTTACCTTCAGCAACCCTGCAGTCACTCCACACTTGCACTCCTGTAAGATCATATTCAAGTTAATACATATTGATCTTGTATAAAATATCTTCACTACTTTACCTTTTTGGTATCATTTTCCACTCGATACTTGCATGCCTAGAAGGTTATTTCATCAATATAACACTTTAATTTAATGTCATAATTGATTTTTATTTTTACCTCAATGGCTTCCACTACTCCTGCAGAATATGATGGAATCCTGCGTGTCTTATACTTGTCTTTGAAGTGGGGTACAAATTCACAGAGATTCTGATGTGGAACCTGAACAAAGCAGAGCAAACCAATAACGTCTTCAAAAAACTTATTCTCCAAACGTCACACCATGGTTCATTATGTTGGAATCAACCAGTCACCCCCTACCAGTGCCGTACTTTAGGCTGGATGCAAACTAGGCAATGCAAATGAGACATCAGGCCAACCTTCTTACAGGTGCAGATTTTCAAGCAGTAGTGCTTGAACTGGGCAATGGAGCACTGTGTATGCATGCAACATTTTGGCCCAATGTTGCAGTCACACAGCCTAGTTTTTACATGGATGATCTTTCCCACATAACCACAAAAAGTCAATAATGTTTAAAAACTTAGACACGCACCTGAGATACTGAATCGTCACCAAACCAGTACACCCATTCATGATCAAGCTTTGTACTTCTCATGAAACAATTACTTGCTCCAACAATTATTCCTAAAAATAAATAAATAAAATATATATTGTAATAAGCAGGTAATTTACAATCTCATCCCTGTACCACCACTACTGTCACATGCATTATAATGCGAGAAAATGACACTCGAAATACTAACCAGGCCACCATAATCTCTGGTTTCGCAACTTCCCCCAAACAAGTGCCCCATGATGTGGAGTCCACCGGCTGGTCTCAGTTTCCTCTTCTGTTGAAGTCATTTTAAATTCAGGTGATGGTTCACTGTAGGAAGAAATAAAATAAATAATACAAAAATGAAATTCACTTCATTACTGAAAATTTGATAATGGTATATACTAAATTCCCTTGAAAAGTAACTATTAATTTGGTAATGGCATCATAATGACAACAATGAATCTCAACAAATTTAAATTATGGCTTAGGATGTCATGCCATCTCTGGTTGTAGAATATACTGTATAGGTCGTCCAGGAAAAGACTGCATGGGTTTTCTGGGGGTTTTGAATTAGAGTTGCCACAAACGGGGGGAGGGGGGGCTGAAAAGTTGGAAAAACCCACATAGTTCCTGCAGTCACTTCTTGGTTCCCCTTTACACCAGAGTAAACCAGGTGCCTCAAAAGTCAGGCCATATCCTTAACGTTTCAAGTCTCATACATGCTCCAGAGTAAACTGGCTTATGCTTGTTCAAGAAATGCATGGAATACATGCATGTGTGTCTGGAGTTACCCCACCCACAATTCACTCACCCAAGGTGTTAACCTGAGTTCGGCAAAATCAAACTTCCACAAAAGTGGTTCAAACTTTCAGGGCCCCTGGCAATAGGTGCCTCTAGCATCATGGTGAGACCTTGCCTCTCATCAAAAAACTGCCTCAATAATTTGCTTTTCCCCTATCATACACAGTAAAACATAAGTAGGGCTGCCCTAAGTCGAAGTTCTCTATAAGTCGAAGAGGATTATTAGCTTGGTTGGTCACAATGTAAAATAACAGGAAATAAACTTCCCTAACTTCCATAACTCGAAGTGCTGGCAGGGCATTACGATGGGATATCAATGCATTTTCAGTCTCCCTAAGTCGGAGTTCATGTTGGCGAGTACGAAAAATTTTCTTACTTCCCAGCCGAAGGGTCGAGAGTAGGCCACATGTACAGAAAGGCACAATTACCTGATTTCCGTCTACCAGACGTACCGAAAGAAGTGTTTGACTCGATTGTGACAATTGAATCCTTGAATCTACGAGTAGGCAAAATGTCCATCACAGAGATGTCTTTTACAACAAAACAACGAGGAACATTGTAAGTGTGATTGTAGTGTGACAGTGATAGTTATTAACACCTTTCGTTGCTGGATATAAAGGTTGGCTTCCTTGAGTTCTGTACTTTAAAAATTCCAACCTTCTCTAACTCTAATCTTCTATAACTCGTAAGTTTTTCCCCGGTCACATGGAGATTCGACTTCAGAAGTTTTACTGTAGTACTGTAATAATGAATAATGAATTTTATAAATCAAGCAAATATATCAGAAAAAATCATTCTCTTGGCACAGTACTATTTAAAAGTTCTAATAGGAATTCAGGGCAGATACTGGGAATAGCACTATTCATATGGAAGAAATACAGGGTGTTCCAAGTTCATGGGTCGTTAGAGTGATGTACTCATCTATTACTCATGACATTTAGATTTGGAAAATGTAAAATGTGTTCCCAGTTTCCACAAAAGCTGCAAAGTTTACTGTCCGCGTACTCTACAGTCTTGACACATGGCAACCCTGGGCTGGCATCTTGGGATGGTGTGGACACATTTTCCGCCAAGTTTTCATGAAACTCCATGGATGGTTCCATCAAAACACTGGCCATGTTTGGTAACTGATATTGTGTACTTTGGACTTGTTGTCCGTAAACAACAGAGACTTGCCAAACGCAAACCTTAGAGGTGGAAGTCTGCAGCGCTAACCACTCAGCCACCATGTCACCCTACATAATTGAAAACAGAAAATAAAAGGCAAGTGTCAAGGCTGCGGCATGTCCTGGCTCATGGGCCACCGGCACACAAGCTGCCCCACTTTCTCAGAGTGACTCTAAACTGGAGTGCATTGGGCACCATGTGCCTGAGGTCAATGTCTCCTCATCAAGCTGTGATGTTTTGTGTGCCCAAGAATCCTTTTTTCCCCCTCACTCACTCTCTTTCAGTCTAATACTGCATAAAACTGGCTTCAAAATTATCCTTGCAGGGGCCTACCAGCAGGAAATGCAAGCTCCTCAGGGTAGGGCTCCCAACTTCTTGTACACAAAGTCCACGCGACTGCCTACTTATATGGACCAGGTTTGCGATACTTTTTTCCTACCACATTAAGAAAAACTAGATCTCTTCCCCAGATGGGAAGGTTCCTGCCAACATGTTTGATGTGTCCTACTTTGTATTTACCAGTTACTATACAGATTGCCAGCATTTCAGGTCAAATGATACTGATGTGGATTCACTTCATTAACTCATGGGAATCTTACCAATAGCCTTTTAAAAAATTCTTGCAGTGGGTCTAGAACAGGGGTTTTCTGGGGGGTCGCCACGTCTTTTTAAAATATTATTTTTTTAAATTAAGTAATAATTGTTATGAAAATATTTTGTTTTCTTTGCCCTATAAAAATGCCTCTTTATGCAAATGTGGGTGTGAAGAGGGGGTCACAGGTTACCTGGCTATTATTATTATTATTATTATTATTTTATTTTTACGTTACCCCGTGCTAGGGCCATGGGTCCTTATAGGGGGGTGGGATACCACCATTTTCTTCAATTTTCTATTTTTTCTTCTTCACTCCGGTGCAAGGATGAAAGGACATGGGGAAGGGATAGGGGATTTTTGGGGAGGGAACATGGGTGCAAGGTGCACGTCTGAAAACGGGTCATGTGCTGTTCCCCAGGAGGTTAGGTTGCCAGACACCTCCTTGGTGCAGGTCAGAGACCCTCCCAACGCAGGTGAAAGGAAAGTTCCCCAGGCGGGGATCGAACCTGGGGCCTTTCACACAGCAAGCCGTGACGTTACAATCACGGCCACCACACCTCCCCTCGGTTACTTGGCTATTACAAACGGGGGTCGCGGAAAAAGGTTGGGAACCACTAGTCTACTGTCTGATTTATTCTACTCCTGACCCACATCACCAAGCCCCCTTCTCCACCTGTCCACCCCTCCATGGACTGTACTTGTTACCAACCTAACCTCACGCAAGTGGTCACCGCTGTCACCATTAATGCAATATATAGTCACAGTTCCTTCCTGTCCGTGACAAGGGAATACGCAGAGTGTCAATTAACACTCACATTATAATTTACATTGCAAATGTATGCTGTATGATTTAATTACCAAATTGTATTAGGGTGAGTTAAATGAAACCCATTCATGGTTCCTGGAGAGGATACTGCTACATGCAGAGACGTAAAACATCCACCACAGCAAGACTGTACAAGTATCAATACCTTCTAAATGCGTAGGTCAGAGTCTGCACACACATACTGTGCACTCCACTGCCATTTCAAGATGAAGTGCTCCCTGCTGCACATGGCCAAGCGGGAGAAGTGCATTGTTATTCCATTTCTGATGACTGAGGGCAACAGACCTACAGAAATCCATCATCAGAGGATGCTTATGGTGAACTGTGCCAGCTGTGTGGCAAAGACAACCATTGTGGAGTGGTACTGGCGTTGAAGAGGTTCCTGTGACAATCTCATGCACAGCTGCTCCTGCTCCACAGTTAGGACCTGTGGGTGTCCACTGCACACTAATCTTGTGGTATACTCCAGGTGGTGATGGACAACTGTGAACACTGTACCATATCTAATGCTGACCATTGCAGCAAGTAAACGAGATATGCCCTCCCGTATCAGCTGGTCCACATGTGCAATGACGGTAGGTGTGATTGCGGGCTGAGCCTGACCTGGTCAGGGATGATCAGCCGTGGATTGTCTTCTATCTCGGAATCAGCGACACCACTCCACTAGGGTTGTCTTTGCCACACAACTGGCACCATACACTGTATGCATCCTCTGACGGAATTGTGTGGTTATCTTCCCTTGGCCATCAGAAATGGAATAGCAATGTGCTGAACCCACTTGGACAAGCTTGTCAGGTCATGCACCATCTAGGAATGGCTGTGGCAGTATGTGCAGGCAGACTCTCATCTACGCATATAGAAGATATTGATACTCACTTGCTGTGGCAGAAGTTTCAGGGCCCTGTGTTCAGCTGCATCAGCGCCAGTTGCCCATCGGGTTGATTGACCCTAATAGTATTGTAAGTTTTAGTAAACAACTCAAAACTGGGCTTCCTCTGCCATTGCTATAGCACATCCATTCTACAGAATCAACCTGGGAGATTACATCACAGCGGCTGGGCTAACTCATTCCCCGAAACAACTCGAACGACCACTTCTGGTTGGCTTTCGCTCCCTGCGGTCCAGGTTAACTCCTCATACCCTGAAGTGTCACACATGGTGTTTCCCCGAGTCAACATGCTCTCTACATTACTGCCCCCTCTTTCTGCACTACTATCCATCTCCACCTCTGGCCGCCCATATCAATGTATGTACACAGAGCTGCCTTCCATCTCCCAATAGAGTACACCCCTCTTTATTATTTCCCCACACCCTGCTTCCCCCTCCTGCCCACCACTACCAGGCTACTACTAACAGTGGAGGTGAGCATCGTTCCAGGCCCCTTTATTCCCCGTCGACACCCCCGACATTGGGCAGAATCATCTGGCAGTCGAGGCTCGCCATCTTTTCCCCCCTCCCTGCCTCCCTCTGGCTGCCATTCGCCGCCACCAGGCCTAGCAAAATGGCGAAGGGAAGTATAGCCAACAGCCGGGGCCGCAGCAGCCGACGGGGTCCCTTTCCCTCCCCATCCGCGAACCCGGCCGGCCCCTCTTACCTGGTCCCACGCTACATGCCCAGCCGCACCCAGGACGCCGTCGACGGTGCTCCACAAGGGTCGGAAGGAAGGAGAATTCCGCTGGCACAGAACGGGGGCAAATACGGAGCCAGGAGGAAAAAGGCAACAAGACGCCAACCCACCACGTTGCCACACCGCCCACTCCCCCCCCCTTGGGTGCCGCATGGAATCCCCCCCTCTCTGTCTCTCCGCGCGCCATATGGCAACACCGCTCGATGGAAGGCACTGTCGGCGGGGGTGGTGGGTGGGAGGGAGGGAGAGGCAAGGCGGCCTGTGCTGCCTCCCGTCTGGGTGGCAGAATCCGGAACCAGCTAGCCCGCCATGATTGCACCAGGCGGTGGTTTCAAAGCACTCACGTTGCGTTGGCCAGGAAAGCTTATTTCAATCAGAGACTGGTCCCAGGCCTGCTGGCGTCACATGTCAGACATTTTTGTTGGTGGCACAAGGTCAACTCAGCAAATACATGTGCCGAACAGCTACAAAGGCTTCTGTACTTATTGTGTTCTGAAAATATATATTTGGCCATGTGAGAGCGAAATGTCCATGGAGGTTGTAATTGAACGATTGTATTGACAATAAATCGCTGCGATTTTAAAATTCATTGTATTTATTACCGACATGTACTGTACGAGTATACTTTAGTTTAACCCTTTAACCAGTTTAACGTATGATAATAATTGAACACTTTATACCTTTCTTTACAATGCGTTAGTCCTTTTATTAATTTAGGCTGATTTTCCACTGGACATTTCCTGCACGTGACCATACCTCCCAGACTAATTCACTACACGTCTACAGATTTCACCCTTTCCGCACGCCAATAACAGTTCCAGTCATGTCCACATCAGCTCCTCGTCATGACACGTACGCACGTCTTACTAGCTCTCCTGACAATTTTTAAGATAAGCAGCCAGCAGTATTACTACCTCGAAAGTAAGTGCAAAATATTTTAAGTAGATATACATTAATGAGCAATGGAATTACTTTTGAACGCTCATATTATGACTTGAGTCAATTTAGCTACCTTCAGCTCATATAATATAAGGCATGTTGTCACTGCAGTTGAAGTGCCAAGAAATTGGTGCGGTGTGTACCCCAGCAGGACAGTACCATTGCATGCTGACTGGGATTTCAGTGGTGTCAGAGTCCGACTGGTGGGCACCCATCCCCTACCACAGCATGTGCACAACACGTCATGCGTCATGTTTACGGTGACAGCAGATAAGGGTCATAATTTGGTCGTCGTCGTCGAGAAGATGTCACTGCGGCAATTCAATGGCACCTGCGTCGATCACATAGAGGCAAGGAATGACCAACACATTTACTCATTTTCCAGGAAACTTTTTTTTATCAATATCATATCTATGTGTAGGCCTATATCATCATTTTGTTATCTACTGTAGCTGTAGTTTAGTAATATACTGACTGCATTGGTATTGTATTTAAAACCCTCTGATAAGAATTACCTTGATCACTTTCTGTTTCTACTTTAGTTTGACAACAGATATGTGAGATATGGCCCGTTATGCGGCAATATGACAACTGGGCAGGTACACGTGAGACCAGGTCGGATTAAAGAAAGAAGCAAGGCTGCATTCGTAAGTGCCACAGGAATCATCAAGGTCCACTTACATAACGGCCCAGAATTAGAAGTGAAGGAGGATTCCAGGAATCAAATCGATCTCAAGCTAATTTTCAGCATTTTCAAAGGTAGGGCCTAACATGCCGGACTACTAACACCAAAAGCAATCGATAACAGAACTGCAACAGTTACATAAGTGAATTCACTGAATCCCTCCTAATTTTGACATTTTCTCGTCATAATCCATCATTAAGAATTAACATCGCAATAATAAATTAGCATCATATGCCAGTATTTGTGAAAATATATTCTTTGATTTTTAAATAAAATAATAATGCTGCGATTGAGAATGCTTTGGAGAGGTGCAATATTGCACAATATCAGATGAATTCACTGATAGCTTGGGAGGATATACGATTAATGCGCTTGTGTTTTTCCACTGATAGATTGTAATGATAAGAATGAGCCCAGAAAATGGACGAAATGCGCAGGCAATGATGTCAATTGCATTAATGACAATATCAAGTGCCATTATGATGTAGCTAGACCAAACACCCATTCTAGCAACCACAATACAACCATAGTTAATCAGACGGGTCAGTATGAGTGGTGAAATGATTATAGAGTGGTCAGTAAATCTTCATAATTTTTGGCGACTCGACCTGAGATAACATGAGAAAACACCGTGTTTGTGGATGACATCATGGGCAGAATTTTCTCTTTATGTCACATTATTGGGACGTTTCACCAAATAATTACTTGTAGGCTACTTACGTGTACGTGTAGTCAACAATACTTTATGTTTCCCCTTCGGTATTATTTTGGTCATAAAATAAGTCGAGAAAAAATCCATAACCGATCATTATTAAAAGGTTACTGGCCACTCTGGGTTGTTAGTTTAAAACCAGAAGTCAAGTACACAGACCTGTTTATTATTTCAGATGTGTCCCACCACCGAGACACACCACATTCACGTGCACGGTCCTTTTTTGAGGGGTTTGTTTACCTTATTATTTTGGTAGTGATTCTGGGGTTAGCTCTGGTTGTTCTGGCGATATACTGTTGCAAAACTATGGGCGGAAATATGTGCTCTAAGGACGAGGAAAATTCCCAGCCGCAAGTGCAACCAGAGCAGCAAGGATGGCCTCAACAAGGGCCTCCACCAGCCCCACAACCAGCAGATATAGGTCTAAATAGCATATCACAACAGGTCTCTCTATCGGATAATAACAATAGGCCAGATGCTCATGCATTCTCAAACGCACCAGCTTTGCCGATGGGATTTGGTGGTTTTCAACAAACTCCCGCCCCTAATGTTGCAGACATTTCTTCGCCTGTACACGAAACAGTATTTCAGGATGTTTTTCCATCTCAAAGTGATGTTTCCGATGATTCCGAGTAGGTTATCTCCACCATTCATTTCTACAATAATAATATTAAGTATTTGGGCATATCAGCATGGCTGAATATCAGGTATATCATGGTATATAAGCACTTCCACGTGTCAGTAACAATGACTTGGACTCTGTCAATGGCTTGTTGCTTTGTATATTTGCGCAATTTTTTGTTGGTGGATAAAGCACGATGCAATTTTGTTTATTACAAAACATGAAACGTAGCCCACTGGAGAGCATATATCATGTTAGCAGTGTTAAGACCACGGACCTATGCAACTAAGTTTTCATTTAATATTTTAAATTTGCATCAACTTTTACCAACTTTCATGGACCAAGAGGTATTGAACAATTATCCTCAGCATCACCTGAGGTGAGACCCCAAAAAAAATTGCCCGTAACTCCATCTAACATTTCCCCCAACAGGATTTTATAACATTGACTGGACCTACCAAATAATGTCTGATACTGCCACAACTACAACATGCATTTGAAAATAATGCAACAGAGACGAGCCTGAAGGAATGTCCATCACTGGCTCATGGGTCTGCGCTGCAAATTGTGATGCGCGTGAGGTGTGACCCAGGCGTGTCCATAACACGGGCGTGACTCTCCAGTATACTGTATAGACTCTGTCACGCGAAACTGTGTCAAGTTATGGATATTTCGTATTTCCCAAGTCATTAAACAGTTTATATATACGTAATAACCAAGCAGGCGTCATGAGATTTGGCGATTTTTTGGTTGCACTTAGTATAGCCCTTTTGCAATCAACTCCTGGACAGGAAGATCAATACATGAATCGTAAGTACTGCACAAGTAGTGTACAATGCATTTCTTCTGATTAAGCATATTCATGCTATTTGGTACAATCATGTGATAGTCGGCAGTCTACTTGGGATCACTGTAGCATTCATGCCTCCATCATTTTTGCAGAAAAAGTGCACAGAAATGGGTGTGGTTTATTTAGGAGGATTGAACCAATCACATTTAGAGTTTATGAAGCGATTTTCGAAGGAATTATTGTCCAGCTGATGGGTAGGACTACCCATCCTCTACCGAAACATGTCTGTAACACTTCGTGCGTCATGTTCAAGGCTGGGGCAGAAAAAGGCCATCTCGTTGCTGTCATTGAATACAGCAGCATGTCTTTAAGGAAATACAATGATACCTTCATCGATTTCATTAAGGTGAGAACTAGCTTGATTGATTTGATTTTTTTTGTTCAACAGCAGTGTTGGCTATATTAGCACCTTTACGAGATTATTGTTACAACACACCAATTCAAAGAAGATCTGACATTGTGATTATTGAAACATATCACCCAATGCAATATCACGTGATGACGTATTAACTTTCAGTCTTACAATATTAATCAGTGAATGAACGATAAATTAACTATTAGTCGCATTTTTATTCAGTAAGTAAAGTAAGTACAACAACAATATATACGCATCTGAAATCCATTTCCTTATTCAGTTAGAAAATGATATGACTACAACTGGACCATTATGCGGAAACATGAAATTCCCTACGCAATGGGCCTTACCTCAAAGAATTGGAGGATTCTCCAGGACACGAGACAATGTTGATTTAAAAGTAGTATTTACAGTTTTTAAAGGCAAGTATACTGTTGTGCAATTGAATACAGTAAAACCTCGATATAACACTCCCACATACGTATAAAGCCTGTTTTACGAAGTTGCTTTATAACGCGAAAAGCGAATTCGTAATTTCGACTTTTAACGCCCCCTTTTTTCCGGTCTCTTGATCATTTTCATCGCTATCCCGTTTATTACGGTACTGTTGGGCGGTCCCTTGAAGAGCATTATATCGAGGTTTTACTGTAATAATATGCGCTTTATACTGATGTACCGCGAGTTTCGAGTATTATGGTCCGTTTAGTTATCGGGCCAATCGGGGCGCAAACATTTACACTAAAAACAACATCATGAGGTGAAGTGATTTTTGTGTAAATTTTTGAGCCCCGATCGAGGTGCCCAATTATTCCTGAGTGTGGTCGAATGTAACTTACACTTACAGTGTGATCCAAAATATTAAATTTTGTCTTGTTGCTAGGGCTATTTGTTGGAAATGAGCTGCTTATTTTAGTAGTTACTTTCGCATAATTTCTTTCACTGGTTGTCAAATGTACTGGCTGGTATATTAGATGAGGTGTATGATGTGTATATTTTAAAGCACAAGGGGGAATGGCATGCACAGAGTTCTGTCATTGATGTGAGATGCTACAGTATTTGTTCCCATGGGCCATTCCCAATTGGAAATGCTGTGCAGTTCATAGCTGAATGGACGATTCAGTTCGGCCTAATATTAACAGCTAATACTTTTGATAAGCATTAAAAGTAAGTTCAGAAGTAGGCGACAGTGATATTGCTGGAATAAGTCGCTTCATGGCAACAAATAGCCGTAGTAATCGGACAAGAAGTATTTGGATCACACCTATACATATAGAAGCTTCTACTTATATAGCCTTCAATAAAATTGAGCACTCCTTTGGGGACAAATGTAACAAATCGGGAGTTGCGATATTAAGGACCCCAATACTTGGAACACACTTTATATTAATTTTCAGATTGTCCCGCGGACAGTGAACCAAAACCGCGGAAAAGATGTGGTGGATATAACTACCTCAGTTGCATAAGCAGCAATTTGAAATGTAACTCAATAAATCCTTCCGTGCGACATACGCCTTCAAAAGAAGATGACAACAAGATATTTAGTCCAGGGCATACTACTAATATGGGTAAAGTGCTGAAGCAAACTTGGTTTTGGTTTAGGCTACGTATACAGTAGCCTACATGTAGTACAGGGATAAGACGAAATAATAGGAACACCTGAAAAAAAGCGGTTGGAACTTCGCGTCTATTTTTTTTATTTGAAAACTGGAAAAATTACAAAGATGACTTTTACCATGGTATGAAGCGCTGTCAATGTACATTTGTCAAGAATGCAGATCAGTGATTGCAAAAAGTGTTCCAGACGCGAAATTCCAACCGCTTTTTGCAGGTATTCGTATTATTTTGTCTAACACCTGTACTGTACGTATATGCAGCTTGCAGCATGACAGACGTCCGAAATCATCTGCCCTGACCTCAGTTGAATATTGTGTTCTTTTATTTTAGAGGCACCTTACTATGGAGTAGAGTCAGTAGACCATTCAAGAAAGTCACCAGCTGTACCAAATTTGTTGGTGTACATAATTGCAGGTGTAATGCTTCTGGTAATAGCGGCCGTCGTAATGTATTATAAAGTGCACAAGTGCGGTGGGGCACTACAGAGTTCGTCTGGGTCAAGAACAACCGGAATAATTACCCGCCACAAGGACCAAGTTCTGAATGCGGAAGCAAATCATTCACCGCAAGTGTTGGACTGCCAAAATATTCCACCTATAACCTCCGTAACACCAGGAATTCCAGCAGGAAGTAACCACACCTATGGAATTCCCTCTATAAATCCTGCAACACCAGGAATGCCGACAGAAAGTAACCTTACCCACATAATTCCCCCCTACCCATTATTAAATAATGAATTACCTGGAATTCCACCTCCGGCGTACAATTCACTTTTTGCAGAGAGTATCCCAAATGAGAGCCACGAGAAACATAGCAATTGATTGAACAGAATAAAACTTACATTTCATTGCGCAATCTTCCTTGTTATCTTCCACGAATGTATTTTTGTGGAACAGAGAGCAACTGTAATTATAATTGTGTCCCTCATTCAGAAATTCATGCCATGAACCCGCAGAGAAATTTGCGAAACAAAATATTTTTTTGTGTCATGCTCCTGATGTTGCTCTAAAAGAAAACAACATAGACTACTATCTAGGAGTACACGATAACAAAGACGGCCTTATGAACCCGTTTGGGAGAAGACCTAAGCAATGTTGGTGGTCGCATGTGTCTATATACAGAGAGGCGAACGTTTCTGGTTATACTGAACATTTTTCCTACATTTTTGTCTTGATTTGGACCAACAATACCATGCTGATGGC
The DNA here is from genome assembly GCA_000934665.2 of Catajapyx aquilonaris. Taxonomy (NCBI): domain Eukaryota; kingdom Metazoa; phylum Arthropoda; class Diplura; order Dicellurata; family Japygidae; genus Catajapyx; species Catajapyx aquilonaris. The sequence goes on along the minus strand of JYFJ02000807.1, from coordinate 45,207 downwards.
CGAAAGTATAACCCTGTCACTCGTTAGAAACACTCTGATTTAACAAAGATGTTTTTGGGTGACATTGTGGAATTGTGAAAGGCTACCATGGATCTATAATAGATTATATAAGGACCACTTCTTCAGCGGGAAAAAGAAAGAGTGTAAATCATTTCCGAGCCAGGTAATACTATTGTTATTTTCCAGCACTGATCCGCCTTTTGTCAGGGGTCCAGACAAAATGATGAATCGAGGTTTCACTGTGTTCTCTGACGATGTGGAAGGAGTTTCGATGGGTTATGCTCATGAGTGTGGGGCAAGGTGTGGGGTTCACTAATTCTCAGTTATCCATATAGAATAGGCCTACACGCTACACCATCTGTAAGAAAATCTTGCGAAGGTGCATTCCTATACATAAAAAGGAAGACTATATTTTAATTCCTATGAATGATGGGAGAAAAACTCGTGAAACAAAAACTACGATACCCGGTACTAGAATTGATAATGCCCTAAGATAATAACGTTTTTCCGTTTCTGGCAACTCGCTGCCGTGCTGAAAACACATTCACACTGTAGCCTACTATTGTGATTTAACACGACACTTTTTTCTTGGCCGATAGCGTGATAGTGTGAATGAACTTGACATTCACTACTCGCGACCTTTCTCAGTACACATTATTTTAGCTATTGCCTTTTTATTTTGACTGATCATATCATTATTGTCCTTGACGTAACTAAAACGTTATCAGGGCCACATGATGCATGCAACTAACACTGTATAAACATTATGGTATGACCAGTTAGCAGGTAACTGTTACGGCCAGCAGCTGGCTACTATAGGCGCACCTCAATGTAAACAGTAAGTATGCTGTACCAAGAATATTATTCTGAAAACAAATTAAATCTTGTAGTGTGACAATGTCTACAGAGACAGAAATTTTCGTCGCTAACATTAAGCTATACAGAGTGCTAAATTACAGTCATGAAAACGTTTGTCGCTTGCAGACAATGGCATGAAAATAAGTTATTAATGTCGACCTTATCTAATTATAAGCTTCTTGTTATCATTATTGCTCCTATTTCACTCTTGTAACAATGCGAGTTAATAATATTCCATCGTGATTACTTCTACTTACTATTTCATTAGGACGAGATTTACCGTAATGTAGCCTTATGCACTCAGGAGCTGTAGCCGTATACGTGGCATTGTTGGACATTGAGGGGTGGGGTGGAAAAATATGATAACCCTCATTTTTGTCATTTTTGACCTAAACACCTAGCAACTACTGTGAAAGACATGACAAACAGTTTGGCGCAGTTTGGTATAATTATACTCAAAGTTCACCTATCATGCACGAGATGGCCACACGGACTAGATCAAAACCAGCTTTCCCTATATGATTTGTGAAGAGAATGCAAACATCAATTCGCTCTCCTGAAAAATTACACTTTTGTGGGTTATCAGCTATTTCCACCACACCCCTCATTTCATCTAAAAGTAGGCCTACAGTAGACGAAAGATATGTAATTGCATTGGTTGCATGCTAATATCACCCAGTTATGGAGACAAATAATGAAACAATAATTATACAGTAGCTATAATGCACGCATTTCACCATTTCACCATTTAAATAGTATATGAACAGTTTAATAATAAATTACGCTTTGAATATTTCTTCTGCAGATGAGGCGTCACGAAATTCTCAGTAGGCCTAGTGATAACCACGCTTGAAATGGATAGTAACAAATCCACTGAAGTTTCCTCTTCAAGTAGCGGTAAATATTCTTACATATACATTAGCTAGGGATGGATTAAAGCAATATGTTTCAGTTACGATATACTGTCAATCTGCAGTGGCTATCTGCTGATGAACAACTAAGGGGAAGTCGGATGATACTGGGATGTTTTTCTAAATTATTGTCTCATTTGTATTAAAAACAAGCGACACAATATGCCATGCATGACATGCATGAGCCCTCTATACCTGTATGTTCTACTCATATAGGCTACTGTCCTTTCATCAGGGATAGAATAGTAGCAAAGTCACAAAAAATGATTATGAGACATTAAAAGACCTAGGTACAAACAAATCATTACATTTGTCTTGTAAACTATTTAAATGTTTAAAATTTAATAATATAATGCAGCCGACTAATAATATTCCCTCCCTGAAACAAAGGAGACGAGGTAACACTGCACCGGTAGCTTGCGATGCCCATGGAAAAAATTGAGGCTGCATGCTGTGCAGTCTTCAATTATTTATCAGGCCTAACCTGGATATAATTATTATCTTAAGTTAATAATACATAAGTTATTAGAAATCATTTTTGAATCCTCCCTCCATAAAATGCCTGCGTAGTAAGTACAGGAGTGCAACCACTCCACTGTAACGAATAGTCAAAGGGGTAACAACTCCCCAAAAAAGTGTACACCAGTTCCTAGAACCGGGTGGTTCCATCCGGTTCCATGCCGGTTCCACGAAGTTGTTACCCCTTTGCCAATAGTGCATCAGCAGGATAAAGAGCCCAAAATAATATGCTACCTGATATGATTTCAGAGTCACCATTACAAGAACCGAAATCGAGTGAAGATATTTTATCCATAGTCAAGAAATTTGGATTTCCTCTAGTGGGTATATTCATTGTATTCCTCATATTGGCACTTTTTATATCCACATATTTTGTCAAAAAGTTTCGCAAACCACGGCGCAATGACATTGACACATCGCATCAAATAAGTGTTTCTCAAGCCCAGCCGGAGCCAGAGCCAACGCCAACGACAACTCCAACTGCTCCCGTGGAATATGATACGAATATTACACCATCGGAACCAGATACTACCACAAAAGGGGATGCCGTAGAGCAGAATGAGTTGTCTGCACAAGACGATTCCCCTGAGATTAATGATGATGCTCCTGACATTCCTACCCCAACATACGGCTCATTTTTTTCAAAGTGATCCCTCATGTTGCAGGCCTATCTATAATATAAATCGGAGTGGACCTGTATGTATAAACCCTCTGATTGGTCCGCCGCATATTGTTACCGCCACGTTCCGATTGGCCCCCATTTATTGTTACCGCGTCGTATTGTTACCATGACGCATCCAATTGGCCCCGTTCCGAGCATGCGCAATGGGTGGAAGAACGCCACAGTCGCTTACTGGACGTCAACGAGGACACATCTCCTCTCCCGTGAAGACCCCTCTACCTTTCCACCTTCCTCCATCCACGTCTTCACGGTGACCTCACAACTGGAGAGTATCGTATGAGTTGCGGGGGGCTGGGGCGGGGAATCACAGATATGTGAATCCACGGAGGAACGGGTGGGGGTGGGGGGTATGCATATGATTGGCATCATCACTGGCTATAAGCAATTGAACATATAGTGCCAATAGTGGGCACTGTAGGTCGCAAAGCGAGCGGTTTTCTACGCCTGCATCATAGAAAAATGCTATCGTAGCGAGGGTTCTTCTAGTACTATTTAAATGAGCAGCGATGTTGAATTAACAGTCTCATTATCATGCACTGTAATTTTATAATAATTAATTTTTAGAGGTCTACTTGTGGTAAGCACATGCGGTGGCTATTATTGTAAGTAATGTATCTCCCTTTGGATTGATTAGTACTGGCCGGGTACTGGCTGTCTGGCTGCAGCCTTTATTTTGTTCTTTTACTTACCCAAGTTTGGATCCCTACACCTTGCGAGAAATTATGAAAATGATTTCTTTTAATCTTTTCATTCGTTGTACAATCATACTCATTATTCATAGCATCCTCTGATAATCGTGCAGTAAATATAGTGTGTATACTTTCTCTGCATTTGTAACGCTTCTTTCAGTTCTTTTCATAATACAAGTTTCATAGCCGCTCAACTTCCCTGTCGTTTCTCTGCTGAAATGGTACTTTTGGCTTCCTCCTGCTGCTTTTAAGTCACATGACATACAGTATACACAACAATAATGGATTGTTACAACAATGGGATGACAATGGGCCTTGGATGCCTCGTAGCTCCGTTGGGGTGGGTTTCCGACATGGGTGTCCTATCTCAAATTGCTTCTCTTAGCAGCCCTTACATACCTTGTAAGTCTGTCACAAATTACAGGAAACACCCTGCTGTATATTGATTCCAACACTGACAAATAATAATATCCCACGACCACAACACGACAACATTACGTTTCTCTGATATAGTCTGAAAATATCGACAAATGACGCATTCATTATGCCGGCCGTGACCTTCGTTCTGGCACAGTTCACATCAACAAGAGGTACGTTTATACATTGATTGGTCAGATTCCTCACGCGATAAGAAAGTAGCCAAGTGACCAACCTGTGTCACGACTCACGACTCGTGAAACCTAGTTACCTACTAGGCGTTCGTAACATGTCAGAACGAATTTCACCATCATTATGTGAAGCACAACTTCGTAAACCGTAAGTCCACCTTACAATTATATCTCTTTAATAATCCCTGGCAATATTACAAAGCACGTTGTTATTATTAACATGTAAATTAGGCTGACAAGCACTGCATTTGCAGACGAGATGTCAACGCCTTTCTTAAGTGTCACGACAATCATAATTTGGAATGACATCGCCAAGATATGACCTGACTACTCCAATCTCTGGTGGTACCCCTACTTTCAACGGTATGCCTGCAGAAATCTTTTCATAAATAACGTGTAGTGAGCTGTTGAAGAAATTTTTACCAATTTCATATTATGTGAATCTAGATTTGTAAAATAGGTTCCTCTTGACACCTTTCCCCCCTTGTTCTGACTACATTTATTTCGCAAAAATTCCTTGATGAGGAAGATACAGTATAATCGGCAACAACTGTAAACGAGTTTTCACCTATCCAACATGAGAGGTATTTTTTCAACAATTCGTGCACAATATAATTGTACACATGCTATACACTATACTGCCAGTCATGCTGACTGCATGATAATCTCTAATAATGATGCTTATTTACAGAGTCCCAGTTCCAAAACTCAGTACCTGAAACAGTAACAGTGCTCGAGAAATATGCCTGCCCAATTGCGATAGTCAGCCTTGTACTTTTGACATTGGTAGTAATCTTAACTTCGTGTATAAAAAGTGGTTCTAGGCGACATAGGAATAAAGTAGCCGAAGTACAGCCAGAACCAATACAAATTTCTCCCATGGAATATGTTGAATATTAAACAAAGTAATCAAGTCCATGGACAACTTTCCGGAAATCAAGTGGAATTCCATTCGTCCACCTGCGTGAATCCATCTTCAGCACTCAGAAAACAACTATGGAAATCGATCGATGTCACCTACACACGTAACACTTGTATGAAGTAATAAACTGATACCGTAAAATGGGGTTAATCATACTGGATCAAAGAAGCCCCACCCCATGGGGCTACTTTACTCCAACTTTGCCATTTTCTGTACAGTGTTATATAATCTGCCTTGCAACGAACAATAGTGCAAAAGTGTTGCTAAGAAGTTCAAGAATGGTGCATTTTTTTAAAGTTTGAAACTGCACTAGTAAGGGCGATAATAAATTATTAACCAATTGGTACAAAGCAGTCCCACTTTACGGTATTAGTTTTCTGAAGTTTCGGGTGTGCCCTCACCAACAGTGTGGATACCATCAATTTTTTTTAAATTAACCCCTAATTCCACATGATAAATTATTTGATTGTACTTATATTGTAATAACAATAAATCAATGAAGTTTAACCATTTTGTGGAAGTGCTGAATTCCACATGTTCTGACAATTAAATAATTATGGTATATTATACTATAGCATTTGATATTATTCTACTTTCTATGCATTATAATGACCTGAACACGTTTTTTTTTCTTCTTCTAGTGCAGAGTGATTACGAGTACCGGATGTGTGAGGTGGAATTGTGGCATAGTATTTCGTGCGAATGAAAATCTTTTATCCGCTCTTCCGAAGGCCATAACACAGCATTAAGTGGGTTCTAAAATATTCAAGTGCTTTCCCAGGCAGCTACATTAATAAAATCAACAATACTAAGCAAGTAGGCCTACTTTATCATCATTGTCAATTTTGCAAGATAATATAACATTGGCTATTGATGTTCGGTTGAATGGAAACATAATCACCGAAATTGCAAACAATATTCAGGCTTACGACATGGCTATTTAACCCAATACTCCGCTTTTTGGAGTAGTCTAAACATATATTCCCGTATACGGTGGTTAAAAAGATTAACTAAACATATTAACTTATTGGAGTATAGCAGAGAGTATTTTTGCATCAGTAATAATTAAAAGTAACAGTTCAAAGCTTCTGCTTAATCAGTAATAAGCAGTTACATTGCAAAAATCGCTTGATGAAGCGGACGCTGTACAACTGGAACGTTGTGTGTCAAAAAGTATCACAAGATTCCTCATACTTCGTATCCTTATTTAGATGTAACAAGTAGCCACGCATTTACTTAACTACTTAACATTACTACTGTAGTCTGTGATGTAGCCTGCTGTACTGTACAGCCGCAATATGAAAATATATTATTTCGCCTGCAGGATTGCTAAGGGTTGTAGTGCAGGGAAAAACTGGTAAGTTTTAAAATGATTGTGATGTGAAATAACTCGTACGAGCGCTCTTGTCAAATAAAGTAGGCCTACAATATTTTGGCTATAATATCTGCCTAAATATTTAAAAAGTGAGAATATAGGTTGATTTTGGGTCAACATGTCTGGGTTGTCGATTTTATACATCAAGTGTATAGTACTGTACCATTTAGGAGTATAAATAGTTAAATACACATTAAATAAAGAGTAGCAGACAAAAATCTCCCGCTGTAATTGATAGCGAGTTTACTACTTACTGTTAAAATTGTCATATTTAGTGATTAATTTTTAACAACCGGTTCTTATTCTTATCAATTCTTGTTCTTATTCCTCGATTTTTTGCGACTGTAGTTTGTAACATACGTCATTTTAACAGGACCATTTAACATCTAGAGGTGCGGGTGTATAAAAGGTTTATTGGAATATAGAATCACATACTTTTTTTCCTTTACGTGATAATAATATCGGATCAAAAGAAATGTTACGTGTGGAAATATTTTTATTCGAATCATTGTTATTCGTATGTAGATCTACTGTATACATTCCACTTGAGGAGCCACATCTGCTGGCATAAGCACTCCAGCAGGCTGCTGCAGCAGCACTTAGCGAGGTAGCAGAACATACCGTATACACAGCTCCAACTACAAGAATGGCAACTACAATCCTGTACGTTCATTATTAATCATGTTTATGGCAGAAAACGTTCTAATCATGCAAATAGGCGATTAAGAGTAATGATACACCAGATTAGAATACATCTCTGCTATGTTATTCAGTGTTCACACAGACCTCACAATATGATTTGAAGTGTTCACTATAAGCAATTCCGAACTCTAAACAATCGGAGTGCATCTAGACCATAATTATATAGTTTTCACCATGCATACTGCATTACAAACAATCTCAGTTGATTTGCTGTAACAGTTGCATAATATAGTTGTCAATCAGATCATCATCATCATCATCATCATCATCATCATCATCATCATCATCATCATCATCACAACCACGACACTTGATCTAAGGGGTAGTCAACATTAATGAAGGAGACAAGAGTTAATCCCAATTTTTTTTATTATTTTACCCCGTGATGTCCCTTATGGGAGCTATAGGGGGGGGGGGGGTGTTAATCCCAATTATGAACTGAAAACGCCACACATTCATTGCAATAAAATAAGTCATAAATCATTGAAATAAACATAATTATAAGCTAATAGAAGTAAATAATAAAATATAGTAATTACATATAAACCTGTTACCAAATAATTTTGTGCACATACTGTACGTAATCTCGATCAGGTGCTTGCAACAGTTCTTTGTAAAACTGGAATATGCTGCATGTTTACACCACAATGGATACCCGTCAGTTAGGCCACAAGCTGGCCACAAGCTTCCAGAGAAGAGTAATATGTCACTTGCCTGATAGATAGCGTGAGGGTGAGGGGCAGCCTATACACATTAATTCATTCTGTATTCCATCCACGTGACATTTCTGACCAGACCCATTTGCTATAGATTTTTCCACATTCCTCACGCCATCGTGTTCAAGTTCTCGCTTAGTCTACACCTGCGTCATGAAACACACACTTCCATCGTTTTTATTTGTATCAATTTTTATATCAATTTACAAGGATACTTACTCAGACTGTAAGTATATACAGCGTGTGAATTTCTAATTAACTTTACTAAACGATATATCGTGTAGTTTTCCCGATGTACAATACAAGCACTGTATAATTATGCTCTGCAATCGTCACAGTTGTAAACAACGCATGAATAGTTCATAGATAGACTATGTTACTTTCGTTGCAGTGGAGGTGTATCGCAATGGATGTGGTTGGCGTGGCGGCTTAGTACCCATCAAATATCCACTGTCGAGTAGCAGCAGCCTTTTCAGAGACGTTTCCGTCAAACTGGTTGGCACACATCCTCTGCCTAGCCATGTTTACAATACCTCTTGCGTAATGTTTGAGGTCGAAGCCGATGAAGGCCATCACATCGTCGCTGTCGTTGAGCATATGTATTTGAGGAAATACAATGAGAGCTGTGTTGACTACATACAGGTGTGAATGTTGGGTCGATGGGCCTTGTATTATAGCACTGTACTTATGAGTAATCAGTAATGTAGATTATTATGTTAGTAACATCTGAAGAACTTAACAGTTGTTCAAAAATTGTTATTATTATTATTATTATTATTATTATTATTATTATTATTATTATTATTATTATTATTATTATTATTATTATTAGATATATAAAAGTGCCTTCTGCATTAAACTTTAAAAGGAATAAACGCGGCCTTGATGCAAAAAGCGAAATTAGTAAACGCAATAATTACTGCTAACATATAATTTAACTGATAATACTAATCTTCCCAGACCCAATTCCATCATATTGTATAATACAAGCAGTAGGCATGCTGCATTATAACTACTTATTGGGTGGGGAGTCTATATGCCTACATGTCGCAAAAAATTCCGATACAGTTTTGTCATTAAAAGTTCCACTAAGTTAATTAAAACACCCTGAGATTGCATAATATGTTTCCTATTTTTTAGTTTGAAAACGAAACCACAACAACGCAGCCAATATGCGGAAACGTCACAAACTCTATCACCTACGTGAAGCCAGGCCAAATTTATACCAGCGAGATGAACCCATACATATTTCTAAGTGATTATGGTTTCATAAAAGTTCACTTACACAACGGACCTGATCTGGCAGAAATACAGGAAGATTCACGGTCACAAACCGATTTACAACTAAACTTCATCGCCTTTCATAGTAAGTTGGCTAGTGTAAAATAATAAGCACCCTGTAGAGTTAAAGATACATTTTCCTCTGCAGACTGTTCCTCTGAGTATGGGTTGAAATCATGGAAAAAATGTGCTGGAAATAAAGATCTCAAATGCATAAGCGACAACATCATATGCAATGGTGATTCATTTTGGCCAAAGGAGGACTCCAGTGGTGATTCACATCCAGACAGCAGAATGAGTATTGACAAGCCATTTCCAAAACAGGAAGAAGCATAACACTATATTAAATTGATTCTTTCAGGTGTTTCACACGGCTCTGACGAAGTCCCAGAAAGGCAACACATGTTCATGGAAAGTCCTGTCATATTTATCCTCGTAGCACTTTTAATTATAATTGTTGTTTTGGGAGTAGTTACTTGCAAAATATGGTCTGCCGGTGGGAGTGATTGTTGTTTTTCCCGGTCGATGCCAGCATCAGGAGTTACATATTACAATCCTCCAATGTATACACAATCGCATCAAGATATAAATACAGTGTCACAGCAAGTTGCCTTAGAGGAGGGTGTCACAAATATCGCACCATCTGCTCCAGAAATTCCTACATATGTGGACACAAGTGTGAATGTCCCCCAAATATGTGATTCTCCCCCAACTAATGATTTTCCAGATATCCCTCCACCAACGTGTGATACTGTTTGTTCTGATGTACCAACACAGTGTGATGACACAACACAGTGTGATGACACAACTGCATCTGAATAAATATTATTTTCTTACCTATGTGAAAAATTGGTTATTCTTCCTCTCGTAATGACTTATCTTGAACAACAAAATGACTCATTAAAAGTTGAACAACCTGGAGATATAGCTTGAGGTAACCTCATTTTACCAGTAAAACTTAGCGTTTCTTTGTGAATAGTTTTATGCAGACATGCCAAGTACTTGTACCATCTAATCTTGGCAGAATGTTCGAATATGCAATACCGTAGAGGCCCTACATATTTTCTGAAGGATGTAAATACCGTTAAGGCTATTTGCGTGACTGTGCGCGACCTGGGGTGTAGGGATGGTGTGGAGAGTAAAGGAAGATGAACGACAGTGTGACGTATACTTTTTGTGGACGATCATCTATTTAGAATGGTGTGTGCGGCAATCTTAGTTTGCTAGCTTGGGTTTAACACGGCACTATTGTGTCTTGCCTGATAGCGTGCGACAGCTATTGAATTTCAAAATTACTACACACGCATTTTTCCTGACTTCACGTATTTCAGAGACACATATTTATAAATTGATCTTGCTGCGTCATTGGCGCTCATCGGAGTGGCCAAAGAGAGCGAAACTGTGCCAGAGGATGAATACACGATTTACACCAGTTGGAATCAAATTGGTTTGTGTAAGTATGCAGTATCACTGAATAAGGGACAGTTTTATTAGTAATTAAATATTGCTATACACTGTCTTTTTTGCCCAAATTCGAGGCAGAAAGAGGCCTACTTGTAACGTGGACTCATGAATTGACATGTAACGACATTATTATCTGTGATGACAATTGACAACAATCAAAGATGTCTGCACAAACAACTTTAATGAATGCATTCGGTGAAGCTCTCTCGTCTGCTACGGGTAATTTTTTGATGATTCCACACTTATTTTTTCTTTCTTTCTTTTCCTTTCTTTTTTTTGCTTGCTTGCTTACTTATTGCCTGAACTGGAATAGCGTACTCTTTTGAAGCGACAGATTTAATGCATAAATTGAGCCGGCCAATGTAAAGATCAATGATCATTTTATAGTACTTATTTAAAATGATTTAAAAATAGATTCTAAGAAGCCTGTTATATTACACAAGAAACTTTGTGAGTTAAAGTTCGTTGGATATGCCCTACCTAGGGGATTGATTTTTTTGTAAATCTGGAACTTTAATATAACCTATCATCAATTTGACAATGCTTATAAATTTTTTCATGTGGAAATAATATAATTTTGTAAAACTTGCACCCCTCAATTTAAGTCAGCCTCAGGATATTTTCATACCAGAAAAATCATTAGAATCGCTACATGATATTATTATCACAATTTTAAATTACAATCTTGCCGACACCTGCATTGTCAAACTTCATGCAAATAAAGACTACCAATATATTGCACAACATACTACCAGAGTCGCAGTGGAATGACATACGGATGTGACATATTTTTGTTCGAAGATCGAATTATCCGCATAGCAGATGGCAATAGATACATGTACTTGATCAAGAACAATAACGAATTGATCACTTAATAATAACTGACCAACTTAATAATTTCAACCATTATGTGACTCTGATAGTTCTGCAAATCTGGTCTTTAACTGCTGAAAACAAATACAAATAGATGCATTATATAGCAATGCAGTGTCAGTATTTTTGTTCCAGAGTCCACAGTCCAAGAGGAGAATTCTTTAAATATGCTCTACATATTCCAAAATATTGCCCTCCCAGTTGCGATTGTAGGCTTAGCTCTCATCTTCATACTAATTTTCATGACTGCTATATTTGTAAAAGGGGGCTTTAAGTCAACGAAAAGGAATACTACCAATAGTATTACTGTTGCTGAAGCTTCCCAGGAAGTCAAAGAACCACAATGAAACTATTTTAAACGGAACCTTGACGGAACATATTTAGACAAGACTATATACTGTCCTCTTAAAAAGTTTCGTTGAGGGGTATCTTGCGGCTCTAAAAACTCTTTTTGGCAAATGGTACCTCAAATGCCATTTATAGTAATGATATGCTGTAGTAATGATCATTACTCTAAATGTCATTTAACTATATATTTATTGCGTAGAAAACTAAGGTTAAAATCACCTCAAATTGCATTACAAATAGATAAGTACGCCCCAAAATTAAGACACCGGTCTGCGATTCAACTAACGGTAAGTTTATACCATTTTCAAAGTTACCAGAACTGTCCTTGCAGAGTTATACAGTAGATTTGGATTCAAAATGGGAGCGTTTCCTAACACGACGTCGATACCCCCCGTATCCTATATTGACTGAATATTCTGCTCATGCTCGGTGGGCCACTTTCGTTAAGAGAATTTCGCAATGACAAGTAAGCCACATCACGGCGAATTCAAAGGCCTAGAAGCGGTGCAATGAGATGCACATCCACTGGCCACACATTGCTGCCTGCTCCTCTCTTTGCTGCCATCCTTCTGGGCGCAACTGCTCATCCGACATACCGGTATATGCACTGTAAGTACACATACTGGTGCCTTGTAAATCGTATTGCATCGAGTATCATTGCAGATGCAGACCGTACCCATCAGATATGCGACTGGACCGGCTCAACGATTCGAAAGATAAAGGTCCCTTACACTTACAATGGAATTACTGTTTTCTTAGCGTATAATACAGCTACAGATCTGGATGTGTGCAACAAGACTTGTAAATTCGATATTGAGGCGCCCAAGGACTTTGAACTCATCGGTGTCATGGAAGTGATGTCTTTAAGGAAAGATGTGGATGGAGACTGTTTAGATTACGTCACGGTATGTGTAGCTTTAGTTCTGTTACAAGCTACAATGTGAGCAAACAGATCTATTTCTGTGTTTTACACGCAGCTTGGAGAGAGGATGAATAGTATCATTGACGGAGGTGGACCATGGTGTGGGCGGAGCAGTCAGATTCCTACCAATGTGCTGTTCCGATCAGGAATTGTTCAATCCAAGAACGCTGGCATGGTCTATAACACGAGGGAAGGCCTTATTAGAGTGACTTTGAAAATTGGGCCAGAGTTTATAAGTCACTTACACTCCATGCCATTCGTCACTCTGAGGATCGCCTTCACTAGCTATCAAGGTATCGTACAAATATTGACTTCTACAGCCATTCTGGAGGGAATCTCCAAAAGTATGCAAATGTGCCATCACACGAGTGACAACCCTTATGAGTTATGACCAAATCACGACGATAGCATAATTTATAGTAAGGAATACTAGTATATTCGTATTGTATAGTATATACTGTAACGAATATGCGAGTATTCCTTACTATGAAAAAAGGAAACACGAATCCCAGACTGATGTATAGCTATGTCCCTTTCATTTTGAGCCTTTAAAATTTCAAATTGGTTGTGTAAGAGTATATAAAATAGCATCTCACCTTGCGGATGGCAATATCATTATGAATCAGTCATGTAAAAAAAACCCTGAACTGTTCCAGGAGGAAAGTGGTAAGTAATTATTATTATTCGCATCTACCTGCTTGCAGGTCGTCCCCGTATCGATATCACATTCGGCTGACCCATCATATCTTGACCTATCCCTCCCTCACTTGACAAAATCAACCGCCATACACCCTCACTTTCGGGACGAACATAACAGAGACATGACCAGAATGTTTTTCATACTAATTATACTGAAGAAAACTAACTAATAATTTCTGTTTTAGGTTGTTCCTATGTTAGAGTCCCGAGTAATCACTACGTACATTGTCGCAGATCAGACGTCTATTGCATCAACTCCAATCTAAACATATGTACGTATATGTATATTACACGTATAAATATCTGGACAATCTGGTGTACAGTATATGACTTCATCATGTCAAACTCCCGCCAGGGTATAGGCCTACTTGTTGGCCCAATGTAATGAGCACTCTAAAACATAGAGAAACTTTGGCCTGTCTCTCTGACTGCAAAGTTCAACTTAAAACTGCCACTGTGATATTGTCGATATTGTAAATTATACAGGATTACATAGATCATAACTGACTAATTCTTTCCAGGTCCTGGGAGTCCTGCAGTCCAACTCACTAAAAAGCCAAGGGACTACCAACATTTGATACTACCCCTCCTGACAATTGCAGTAGCAATAAGTACTATAGTAGGATTTTTCGCCCTTCTGATGCTGGTGCGTGATGGGTTGCCCAGACAAATTGTCTCGGACCAAACCCCTGAATTAAGGTCACGAGTTAGGGAAATGATAGCAAACAGAAGGTTGCGGCGAATTATGTCACAATCGCAACAATCGCAACAGTCACAGCAGGAACCAAATCCACCTCCTCATCCACCACCTCAACGACAAAGCGAAGAAGTTCAAGCAGCTTATCAGAACCAAGTTAGAGTTGCCCTACCCCCCGAGCAAATAATGCCAATTGATAGATTGAGGCTTTGTGTAAGAGAGGTAATTGCTAATAGGAGGTCTCAAAATGTTCCACGAGACCAATGCTATGAGACCCGGGCAGATGACATACGTGTGCAATTTAATCGTATGAATAATTTGACTGTCGCCATGACACCTGAATCTCCATTGCCAATAGAAAGTGATGACATTGTTGAAAGCCCTCCGCCGTCTTACGCTCAGGTGATGATTGGCGATCATCCACCCCTTTATGAGTCACTCTTTCCAAACGCCTTTTCGTCCAGACCAAGTAGACAGAGTTTATAAGTAAACACAGCATAAATATAAATATATTTATACAATATTGAGTGGCTGATTGTTTTAGCTACTTGATTTTACGAATATGAGTTTAAGCAAGTGTGGCCCCGGTCGGAGGAAACTGGAATCACACTATACGATTATATTCTCGAAGTTGTCTGCAGTATACTGAAGCAATGTAAGTGTGGCTGAAAAAATGCGATTATCTGGCAATTTCAGCCTTGGGCAGAAATAGGCGAGTCAGATAGAGTATTCAGTGGGTAGTCACAATATCTGGTCCTCATTTGCCTGTGTGTCTCATACAAGAGGAAACAGATCGATCTAATAAAATGTGGCGGAGATTTTCCACGTATATTCTACAGTCATAGTCCAAGTTATTCCATCCAGTTGACTTTGAGAATGGGCTAATTTCATTAACATAAAAAATGATGAAAAATGCGACAGTAAGTATGGATAATTAATTTTTGCGCTTTTTGTATGGAAGGATTTTGATATAAACTTATGATGAAAGATAATGTGGCTATACAGGTCTTTTCCCAGCAGAGGTTGTAACTTACAGCATGGGAAGAAAAATGGCACAAAAATAAAGAAACACCCAGAGGCTAACCTTGATACTGTATAATAATTATATGCCTGGCCTTCTCGCAGCATAAAAATAACTTTGAAATTATGTAAGGTAGGCCTACTAGTAAATATATTGAAAGTAACTCGTAACGTCCAGCAGTTAAATTCTTGTTATAACTTTCGCTAATATATTTTACGAAGTTAACAAAGAAATAATAATAATATGAAAGTAAGTTTTTAAAAAGTGCCAAGGGTCAAGCTTTGAATGAGTCATCTGATAGGAATTCAGAGTCACGAGGTATAAAACATGCATTTTTTATATATTTTTTCTTACATGTAACTCATTTCTGACAGCAATGGATAACAAACTTCTCTGGCTCTTTACCAAGCAGAAAATGTTTTCTGAATGCTGTGCAACATATGAGCATGGTGACCAAAAACGAGAAGTGGACAATTTCAGTTGGAAGTGATTAACACTATATTTTCAATCTGTGATGACGTAAACTCCAGTGCACTCTGTTGACATACGTAGTTCATGATAAAAATGCAGTAGTTTTGTACAAGTTTGGCTAGGAGAAGGAATAGTGCTACTGTACCCACTTTAAAATTGCGCTGAAACGAAATATTTAGTGAGAGAACACACTTGTTATAAAAATAATATAGGCTACGTAGGGAAGATTTTGCCACTCAAACCATATTAATTTTTCTGGCTGAGAAACTGTATATTTCTGGCATGACAGGTGCATGACCTTTGCCTGCTGGCAGGCGTGTTGCGGCTCACACTGTTGCTAAGTTTTAATACAAATGGAGAAATTCTTCTCGTGTAATTCGTACTAAGTTATACCGAAATGCCATCATTATTATGAGGACACTGCACGACTTTAACAAAGCCTTCAATAATACGAAACTGATATAAGTGCCAAAATAACAATCTTCATGGTATTCGTCATAAATATTAAAGGAGGGGCTCCTTTAATGTCTATGGTATTCGTTATACTTATACACCATTTCACTGTGGTAAACTGTATAACCTCTCCTGCCATAATATTATTAGGTAGTCTAATGACCATGACCACAACAAATTGCTCATAAAACAAAATAAGTAAAACAGAGAGAAAACAAAAACAACTCCATCATTCGGCATTTTAAAAGTTATTTTCGCAGTGCCACTTATAGTAATATTGCTACATTGTATATCACGAAGAAATGTCTATTGTGTCTTTTTGCAGAAATAGCTACCAAAAGTATTAGCAGAAGAAACCTGAAATTCGAATTGATAGTCTATTGTTGCATTTGCATAATTATGCAGAACCGTGACCGTAAGATTTTGCCAGGCGGTAGACGACTTAGTTTTTGGCTTTCACCTGACAGATGTAAAAGAGTATTTATATATACTAGTTATAAAGTTATAGGCCAGCAGCTTTCCCGCGATGTTAGATGTGGTAGCATCCTGGCAACGAGCTCCGTATTTGTTTCTAAGCCTATCCATGAAGCCTGTCGAAGAGAGTCGAAGAGGCCGTGGTTTAAACCATCACTACATTTTGGGCATATGCTCCACAAAGAGCAATCTGGAAGAAAGTTTACTAAACCATATACTCCCGCCCCTAACTCACATCAAACTCAAAAATTGAAATGGTGCTCTTTCCGAATAATGCTCAAGGTTTGCATTAGAGTTGGGATGGCGTTATTCCAAGTGACATATTTTATTAAGAATGCAAAAAAAACAATATATGCACCCATTTGTTCCTAAATTAATTCGCAGTGTTTTATGGACGCAAATGCAAAATTTTCTTTTATATCTTATACAGTGTAAATGTGCCTAATTTTCGACAACAATAACGTTTGTGTGTTATGGCAATTTCACGACGTTACCTATATAATTTGGAGTTCACATGAGACTTCATCTTGTGAACATGCCTTGCTGGTTATGTCGCTATAAGTTACTTGTACAAACATGACTGACTTCTATTACGCTTAGTAATATTGTTCATATTCTGTATTCAGTGTGTTGTGTCTTTGTAATCGTAATAAATTGGTTGCTTAAATTATGCCTCTCAAAAATAAGTATTTCAGGCGAGCATGTCCTCCAAAAGAACTCAACATTACAAGCTCGGACACCATTTCTTGGAAGGTATTTAAAAACAATGGAAAATATTGGCCACGAGTTAATTACCAAAGTAAGTGTTTTGAGGGATCTTAAAATGCAATTTGCTGGACACATTTTCACCGTACTAAGAATGAAGCATACCACAAGTACAACAGTCATATTGGTATAGTATTACTTTAATTAGCTCATAAATTGAAGAAAATAAACAGTGTCCTTCAAAAATAATATATTACTGTTCATACCCGTTGTACTATTTAAAAGGGCGCAGAGTTTCTAATACATTAATTTAAAATTATTATCTAGTAGACATTGGTACCATTGTTATTAATATTTTACACTCATCTAAGTAAAATTCATTTACTGCGCTTTTCGATATAAAAATATCAATTATTCAGTCGTTATTAGCGTTAAAATGTTTTACACAAAAAAATACCCTACTGAAATACCATTGAACTGCACAGTCGGAGTTAATCGCACGAACTTCATAACACTCGACAGGATAACGCCCCAAAAATGACCCCATAACAAATCTGACCATTAACCTCCTTTCTGACTTATAAGTCAAACAATTCTGTTTTTCTCTCGGATAACACATTTTGTGCTGGTCACCCACACTCATAACACGATGTGCTGCTTAAGCCTCGGACATTTTTTTTCTCTCACACACATTCCTCATTTCACATATGGTGTAATGACCGATACCCTTGGACCCAGAAATGCGACATATGCTGAGCAAAATACGTAGAAGTACGCCGAGCTGTTAGACTGGCGCATGGAAAGTTATTGATTTTAAGGCAAGCTCCCAATTCGAGGTCCTTTAGTCTCTCCAGCGTACGATGCTGCTGGAGAACTTATCCGGGTCAGCAGGCCAAAAATGGCACTGCACTTGCACGCATTGGTACTGCTTGACCTGACACGAGCTCGGATCTTGCTGGATACGCACATTTTGCTATCGTTCCTAATCGTCCTGGACATTGTTGGATCATACCGTATTTGTAAGTACCTTCTTACTCTATAATAGTGACATAACCAACGCAATAATTATATGCGAATGTCGTAGCCAATTGACATATATGCAACGAGTATGTCATACCTAAAATTTAAATTCCAATAATTCTAAAATTTGCCAACTGAAAGATGCTAACACATGTGGGGAGATTATAATATAGGCCTAATATTAGTGTATAATTGGTTCTCTAATTCAACTTGTAGATTATATGGACGAATTATGTGCCGTCCACAATGATAGCAGACATGTGGAGCTGGGCTCTGGATCTGCATCTGCAGCAGTCATTTATTTAACTAGGCATCAGACCTACTCGTTTCGACCCATGGATTGTCGGGTGAAAGTGTCGGCAAAATTTCAAGGGATTGTTGCTGTTGTGGAAGACATGGATATGAGACAGTTTCGAGACCAGGCCAACCACCGATGGGCTTCTGATTACTGTCTAGACTACTTAGAGGTAAGTGACCTGAGTCAGCAAAGGTCAATTGCAAGCTTTGTAATGGTCGGATCCGTTTGTGGGTTTCTTATCGTACATATTACGTGTCTTGCTTATCATTGATGAATCGACTTCTCTTTCTGAGTGGGCTGTATATATCCTTCGCAATTTGTGTGTTTCAAGGTTGCTATTCGGCGGGAGTAAAATCGATTTCAGAGATTAAAAAAGTTATTAATAGCATGCAGTGAACAAATGCTCTTGTCATCCATACTTGGTGGTTTGTTACAGCTAATGCATTGCAGATTGTAACAATTTGAATATTCAGCCGCTAACTCTAACACGTTCAAAATGCCGGTGACGCAAACCAGGTGAACTTATATAGGCCTATTGTTGCAGTGGTCAGCTTATCATAATCTCGATATTGTAGCAATTAATCAATGTACATAATAAATGTTATCCAGAATAATGATTCGTACATGTACTGTACAGTACGTCATATGCGTCAGAAAAAGTTCAGCCATCCGATCGGTACTTGGTTCGGTTTGTAATGTCACAAACACAGTAGTAATATATTATTCCAATTTATCTTCAGGTCCAAGTTCTGCAAGTAAATCCTCAGCAACTTTGTGGCAAATGGTCAGTCGGAATAGAAGGCTTTCGAGGTCCCCTCAGAAGCCTAGTGGGCTACTGTCCTGGAACAGACCACGAGAAGAAATGCGAAGGATCAGAACTGTCCCTCAGGGTTGTGATCAGCCGAAACGGGTCAGAAAGGTGGCAACGTATGGACTGGGGACCTCACTCTGGGTTCACCGTCGTGGTCACCGCATACAACCATGGCAGTAAGGTCCACTTGAAAATAATTCCAATTATTGAACACACTGCTTATTGACTGACTGTTTCAGGTTACGGGCAGTGCTTGGAGCATCAGCATAGGTGTTACAGCCCACCGTACAGTTTGCATGAAATGACTCAACCTCATTGCATTTGGGGTGACCTCCAATGCGATGGGCATCAAAACTGCGGATTTCTTCATCACACGGATGAGTTCGGATGTTCAGGTCAGATGTAGACACGTTTGGTCAAAAGGGCAGTCTTATCTGCCAACATTAAAATGGTATCATCCATTAGTCATTAGATCCGCATCCTTATTCTCATTCTTCAATTACTGGAAAATTTTACCGAAAGGTCTTAAAGTCATCATGTTACAAAATCAATCACACCACCTATAAATTTAAATCCATGACTCATGACCTTTAAATAGAATTGTCCAGTAACCATTATCAAATCTTCTAATCTTGTTACCTAACTTTTGTTCCCCGTAAGTGCCACTTACCTTTTTTTCTAATTTGAAATTGCCACCTCATGACTAAAGTGCACCTCATCTATCTGCACTTAACCAGCACTTTCAATCAAGGGCGGCATATCTATTCCTAGACTTTAGAGGCACTTTATCTTGACAAGTAAAAGTGCAATTCATTTTTAAAACTAATCCGGGATAAAATGAGAGAACAAGTGCCCTTAGAGTATAGCGCAAACTCACGTCATCAAAAAGTTGTTAAGCAGCTACAATAATTTATTATGTAAGTTGCAAGCCCTTGTAAATTATTTCCCTAACTTCTACTTCAGGTCATGGTTTGAACTGGTCCTTTAGTACCAGTACCATCCTAATGGGAGTGTGGCTGGCAGTCATCAGCATCCTCCTGGTTATAATCCTCCTCATGCTGCGATGGAAGCGTCTCCTGCACATCGACGGAGTATTGTGTAACCGAAGAAGAGTGGTGTTGTCCACCACTCGAGATGATTCTTACGCCGACTCGGTTGAACTGAGCTCGGGGTGTCTTGGGACAAGCCAGCACCACAGATCACATTCCTTGCATCAAGTGAATGTCCCAGCGCCGTCTTCGCCTCGTTTGACCCCAACTATTTCGGTCACTGTGTTGTACCAGCCCATTATTGCCAACTGTAATTTGACTGCGTCTAATGGGCGAGTGTTCGGATCTACTCCGGATGTGCCACCCACTTACGATAGTCTTTTTCCGGAGGATCCACCACCAAATTACAGTCAGCTGGCTTTTCCAGGAACAATTAGTGCAACTGATAAGCCACCTTAAATAATTATTGTAAGAGGATGAATTTGCAACAATTTCCTATTTGTTGACTGTTGTTGTACACTCTTGTACAGTATTGTTGTATTAGGTGCCATATTAAGCAGAATACTTGTAGCAAGCTTTTAGAAAGAAAAATAAATGTCTACATTATTTTTATAATGGCAGCATCTATTTTAATGGCGGCATGAAGTTTCCCAGTCGATATTTCCTAGTGCCATTTTACAGAAGAACTAGGAAATCATAACTTCACACCATTTCTACTCATGTCAAGGGGATTAAAGGATCAGAATATCATTGCTTCTAGTCTGATTAGAACTTGTGTGTAAGCAAAGTGAGGATGTTCATTCAACTTGGTCTGAAAGTGTGAGTTAATCTGAAGAGTAATTATGTGAAGATGACTCAGTGGACGCGGCCTGTTGCACCACAGGTGTAGGCTACTATTTCTCACCATTTGGTCTTAAAACGTAAGATTTTAGAGTTCTATTATATACAGTGTACAGTACAGTTCTATACAGATGACATACCAACACACAGTGCATGACAAGCCTTTCTTCAAGTATGGTATTGGACCTATTGCACGTGAAATGTCAGTAAGAGCTTGCCGTTCAGTACTACTTTGGGAGTGAAAAGTATAGTCTAATACTCTAATATATTGTACTGCCAAATTGCGTAACCTTTCTTCCACAACATTAGACAAACGCTTATGACATCTTATCCTGCAAAGTAGGCATAGCTCTCTGGCAAAGCCCGTGACACGCGTTTTCGTCATCGCTGTCTACTGTTGCAACATGTCTCATCCTTACGATATTAATTACCAGTACTGTATACTTGTATTGGCCCAAGGAGTACTCTGTCGGGACTCGGGAGGTTTACCTAGAATTATGTTGCAAAACTTTTGTTTTGTCCCATATAACCAGGCCTTAGAAGGACAATGATATTCAGGTCTTTAATGAACACTTAACTTTTCTGTGTACAGAAAGATTTTATATTTATCTGCATAAATGCATTCATCTCTAGCCTACCTTTTAAATCTTGAAAGCAGGCAGTAAACTGCGAGTTTATTATTATTATTATTATTATTATTATTATTATTATTATTATTATTATTATTATTATTTATTGATACCCCGTGCTCGAGCCTTCGGCTCGTTTAGGGGGGTGGTAGACCACCATACAGTTTTTCAATTAACTTCAAACTCCGTGCAAGGAATACTAGGATATAGGGTAGGGAAAGGGATTGTTGGGGAGGGGACACTTGTGCAGGTGCATTGTCCTATGGCTTTTGGGCCATGTGCAGTCCCCCAGGAGGTTAGGTTGCCAGACACCTCCTTGGTGCAGGTCAGAGACCCTCCCGACGCAGGTGAAAGGAAGTTCCCCAGGCGGGGATCGAACCTGGGGCCTTTCACTCAGCAAGCCGTGACGTTACCATCACGGCCACCACAGCTCCCCTCACGTTTATTATTATTATTATTATTATTATTATTATTATTATTATTATTATTGTTATTATTATTATAACTCCGTGATAGAGCTCGTGGCCCTCTTAGGGGGGAAGGGGAGGTTCCCAAGGGAGGGCGCTGTAATTTTTTGTCACTTCTGACTTTGTGAAATACACCAGACCTTTTCTGCTGGCCCCGGGCAGAGTAGGGAGTGCAATTCTGCCCCGGCATGTCGGGTGAAAAGCGGAAAAAGACCCGGCCAAGCAGAGGTGACGGGGACGGGATTTGAACCCCGGCCTCCCGCTTGGCTGGCCAGCGGCGTATCCGCTAGACCACCATGCCGCCCCTATTGTACTTCATTTTTAAAGAACTACCTCTGGGCATTTTACAACCTTTTCTAGAACAAATCTAAAAAATTAAGGAGCCTATCTTTACGCGCTAGTTCTGCAACTACTCAATGAGTAATGTTACTGCGAAACACTGTATTCACTAGTACCCTTTGATACTCGTATAATCGTAATAAATCGCAAATTTTTATAATATAAATAAGTGCACATATCAATTTTATTTTATACTTGTTTTCATGTAACCGGCACTACGGCAGGTTCAGTGGCAGGATATGGTAAAAAAATATTATATTATAGTCTCGTATTCGCCAAATAATGCATATAGGGACTCGTGTAACTAGTGTTGCAATGTAATGCCAGAATTACCAGTGCAGCAGCGAGTCATTTGATCTGAACTCTGAATAACATGATCTCCGAAAACGGAGGAGGGAGAAAAGGAAAAAACCCTTGCAGCCAAGTTGGGTTGCGAGTCTCAATATCAGAAAACTCGAGAGTGAGCCAAGCAATCTCTCCTGGCTTGAAGCCGTAGGCATCAAGTTCTTTTGAGTATCGATTACGAAAACTTCGGACTCTGCAGATGTGCTCCGAGTCCGGATTTGGGAGAAAGGATGGCATCCCGGATTAAGGGATATTTGAAGCGAATGATAACCAGAGGGGCAAACTTTACACTTTTCCATGGCCGCAAGACGTGCTTATTAACGCCCAAATGCGAATCATCCATTAAATCAAGCTGATTAGTGCAATAAGGTGATTATACGATGGGAAAAACAGGGCGAGGCAAAATAAGCGAGTAAAATGATCGTTATACTGTTGTTTTAACGAAGTCAGGCCTAATTTGCTTGTAATTAAAGCTCACTACTGGTATTGATAGGCTACTACACGTGGTGAATTTACAAACATCTGGATATGTGAGAAAATTCTTAATTTGCAAGTAGAAAACAAATTACCGCACCTGAAAAGCATAGCCTGTCACATTATTTCAATGAGTTTTATTGCACATATTTGCATATACAGTAGATCATAGGGCTTATATTGTAATCGCCAAGTTTATTCCGCTAGAGAGATATTATGTCACAATCGGCAAAATGACAGATGTTCTGCTATCAACACATATCTGGACAGTGACACATGTCGACCAAATTAATCTGGACTTCCTCACTGAGGATGGTTTTCAAGGATACAATTTCCTCATACATAAGATTTTGCTCGTCGCGTCACAGACCAAAAAATAGCCTTATCTGCCACTTGCAGCAACCACTCCCTGCATAGTATATCAGTAACCTTATGGCTCAAGGTAGTGCAAATTTTCTTCCGAAGGGCTCAGCCCCTAATTGTGAATTTTAAAGTGGTCTCTGACATGGTTCCTATCAGTTTTAACACTTGAATCCAATCCCCGATAGTCTCAGAAGTGTCTCGAAGGGGCAAGGACACTGCACACTTACTCCATGCCCGTATCATGCCACAGGATAACTCAATCAGTTATCTTCAACATCTAGGCCTCTTCTGCAATAGACATGCTTTCAGTGTGGGAACAGGTTTTCATTTTTTTTGTTTCAAGAAAGGAGTCGATTTCTTGGTATTGGCTTTTGGAGAGGATGAAAGGTGAACATTGGCGAAAGAAATGAAGTGGTTTCCAATATTGGCGTTCCCCCAGTTTATTGTATCGATCTAGCAGAGTCTATATAGGTTTTTGGAAGGTTAGGTATTAGTGCAGTGTGAAACCGCTCTTAGGTTTGCATTAGGTACTACAGGCTTGACGGAGTCTGCAATTTCACTTCCACTGCTGACTCTCGCCCTGAAGCAACAAGTGGCAAGTGACAAAGTGGCCACTTTGGTTCGTAACAAACGGCACGTGTCACTCTGGTGAACGCACAAAATCTTGAGATTGTCAAGGATGTTTACACCGTGGCGGATTGAACGGGATTCAGGCATCAGTGATTCAACAACCTTGCTGTCACTTCACCAATCATGCGCTCGTTTCCTTCAATCCAGTTTAGATCCAGCCGTCTGTAACCAGTTGGAGCCAGAATTTTCTTCTTCTAACTAGCCTGAATCGGTTTCCAATTTTTAAATAATGGAGGTTTGCAAAAAGTCTATAGCGCAATATTCGCCTTGAGGTGCTGACGTCATTTGAGTCTCAGAGAGATTTAAAATTAAATGCTATATGTAGTAAAATCGTAACAAGAAAAATCATGTATGCACTTATTTTCACATTCTTCAGTCAAATCTGTACGAAATTACCAGTGCATCTGTTATGAACTGAACATGTCCGCGGGCTGTGACGTCAGAGAGTGTAGAAAGAATCAAAAATGAAACTTGATTGGCTGCTGCAGACAGCCTGTTTGTTTGCCTTAGTTACTTCCTCAGTTTCACAGCTCGCAGGCATTATCAATACCTTCTGCAATAGCTTTTGTCTCAAGGCGTGTAGGTATACCTTCCCGATAATGTTTCATAATCACCCACATTGAGTATTTTCTTCAACTCCACCCTTAGGTGTATTAAAGATAAGTCCCAAGAGAACCATCATACTGTACGTACTTCAACATTTTTTAAAGTAACAAATCTTCCCATCTCCCATCATTATTACGCTTCATTCATTCACTTCGCCTCCTGGAGTGAAATCCCACTATTCTGCTCTTCCAATTGTCAGAATTTCTAAGAAAATCGTCCCAGGGATTGAGGTGGCAGGATGAGTGGTTGGCTTGAATCCAGCAGATTCCTCCAGCCCCTTCTTACCCGGTGTAAAGAGATTCTCCCATCCTCTTTCACTGCCCGGATTTCGACCGCCGAGTCTTATCCGGGAAGAGGGAGATTAGTCTAGTGCTCGTAGGACTTCAAGTTCAATCCTTCAGCTGGGTGTGCACGGACCAAGGAGCAAACAGCGGTGAAAATTAATTCGCGCTTACGAGATATAATTTAGTAGGGGGTAAGTGCTGCGTGCGCTAAGGCAAGCCCGGAGGTTTAATAAGGACTTCCGGCAGTGGTCTTGAATTGTGTTTGCCTTACTGTGGAAATGTTAATATTCATGTGTGTGATTTACTGTATGTTTGAGGTTTAGAGAGCTGTTGGATGTGTCGAAAATAATTATGCTTGAAACGTATTAGAATTACGTAAGAGTAAGGGGAATTAATACCTACAATAGTTCTTGCTTAACTACTTCAGTAACTTATTTTTAATCGCCCTGATTAGATAACAGGAGGAGTAGGCTTCAGTGCCACCTATTTGCTTAACTTTAGTATTCTCCTATACTTAATCCCCTCTTGTAGTGAGAGGCAGTAAATTGACAGGCAAATATATGCAAATTATAATGCCTCTTAGTACCCATGACTGAAACAGTACCTTTTTAATAAAATATATTGACATAACCGCACCAATTCTTAGCAACAGTACATAGTGCCCTTGAGTAAATCATAGCGAATGTAGCAGTACTTTCATTGCCTGGTGCATGGCTCGAGTCAACAGTTCAATACTGCCGTGGGGATTACTCCAGAAACACTCTTAATGAGCAGCAACAATCATGACAAGTAAATACCGTCCTGATTGATCATTTCAACTTGTTGCTTGTTACACTGGTTTGACTGCTGAGGTAAACAAGCCATGCGGCATAATTTATTCATCTACGCATCTTCGGCAGTCATTCCAGAAGGCGAAATTTACGAGGTATAGTCTTATAGTGCTGTATTTCAGCTTATCTTTACTGATGAACCTTCGCCACAGGAGACACTAAACATCCTGAAATGGCCGCAACCCTTACACCATATTGTGACAGTGATGTAAGAGTAATATTGCATCGCGTGGCTCCACACACTTCAGATTCAGATCTAGTAGTACCGATTCAACAAGGTCAAATCAAAATAGTATAATATCTGAATGACATGATTGTCTGACAGTCAGGAGTTAGATGAAAATATGTAAAGGTAGGTCCAGGTACTACTCGTATATAATAGACCAATCAGAAAACCTAGGAGATGAGCTATGAGCATCGAATCAAGGACATGATACGTCACTACGCTTGACTCAGATTTCGCAAAAGTGATTGCAACACATTAGAGGCGATCTGACTGTACAGTCACCGCACGCATTCGTATTGTGCAGTGTTCCCCATGCGAAGGCGTGCCAATGCATTGTCCTGCACGTGTAATTTTTCATGGCAGGTGCGTAATTCAGATCAAAGCAAAGCCTGCATGCCACCAACAATCAAGCGTATAGGATTTCCGGCCGGCCCTTTGTCATTATTTCAAGGCAGAAGTTGTGCACCTGCTGTTTATTGGCTTCATCATTTTCCTGGCATTCTCAGGTTTCAAGTGGAAGCGTTGGGAAATTTCTAGGAAATAGGATCACTGACCTGAACTGACACCTGTTAGCTGGACAGCATATTGTGATTTCTCAGCAGTGACTAACCACCAGCTGTCATCTCTTTATATCGTTAGTCAAGGTCTCTCCTCGTATCCTCATTCGGCTTATCGTACTTTTTTCACTATTATTTCATATCACTAGGTTATGATCAAATTATATTGGACTCTATCATGAAGACCTGTTGTTTCAGATAAAGATTGTACCCTTGCCATTGAGCTAGTTGTGTCAACTAGTAGGGCCTAATGTCAGGTTATGCGATGCAAAGTAAAATATTCGCGCACACACGAAGCTTGGAATAAATCAATATGTAATTTCTTGCATGGAGTTGTTACTTCAGAGGCTCAGTTAGTTTCCCAATAATGATATTTACCAGGCATTGTAGCATTAATTGGCTGTGATTAATGATTGATATGTTTTTTTTGGCCGCGACAATACAACATCCAGAAATCCAACATGAATATGCAGGAAACGCATGGCGGACCACATGAGTAACGGGGATCAAACAGGGTGAAAAATGGTGCTAAATTCCCAGACATACAAAAAAATGCATGGATAATGACCCATACAAAAAACATTGACGTACAAAATTTCATCATGGAAATGCTTATATCAACTGTATATTGTAGCTGTCATAAAAAATTGATGAGTTATAAACAATGATCAAATTTTACCTATTGAGAATCGCAGTGATCAATCAGAACGAGAGTCCTATAAATGTTTTTGACATAAAAAGGACAAACAAGGGGAAGCCAATGAACTTCTATAGAGTAAGGACCTCTTAAGCCGCGGAACGTGACAGGTCTAATCAGAACCCACAGTCGAAATACATACACCTACTGAAGCTGAGATTACACAGGAGTATCCCTGACCTGCAATACCGAAAAAAAAGGTTGAACGAACTCAAGTAAGAATTATAAATCCCCCATACTAAAGCTCTAATTCCCTTTAAATTGGACTCCTCATCGTGTCCTTGTAAATCTCGTGTGATGGATACGCGATTGCCCAGTTTTGTGTAAGCTTTACAGCTGGCTGCTGGTTTATTTCAGAATATTCGTTGGCATGTATGTGGGCGGCGGATTTTTGGGGATTATATGGTTATGATCCTTATGTAATGGCGAAGAATATATTTCAAAGCTTTTCTTTTTGTCTGCCATCCAGTTCATAATGGCGGTATTGCAACAAAAGCTCTTTTCACCCAGCTTTTCCTGGAAAGTTATTTTGCCCTGGAGTAATGAATACACAGCTTTTCTGGTATGGTTTCCATCCAATTTTAATGAAACCGGAGCATTCTGCTTTATGCACTGTACATACAGGTTGGCAGTTTTATTTTCTTTCGAGTTTGGTTTATAAAACTGCACGATAAGCAGAGTCGCAACTTGCCCAATATTTAATTTGAACGTTGTGCGAGGAAGTATTTTTTTTTGCCATTTTTCACTAGCAGGAAGCCACAAATTCCCACTGGCACTGAAATTAAAACGCATTGTAGGAATAATTACACATGTCAAACAAGAAACCTTACATAAGCCACCTCAAAGTGAATTCATTTCAAAACCCACTAGAAGGAATAAGCAAAAAAACCGCATCGCAGAAATACTAGGAAATATAATTATCATCTTTGCTTAATCGAGTTTGCTTCTGAGACTTGTAAGGAAAGTTGTACCTTATCTGAAACATTTTAGCTATAATGGCCAACAGGCAGCCTCCAGTGCCAAAAATGACAGTCCACAATAATAATATTGGAAGAAGGGGAAATTTTGTGGATTGTTTTCTCCATGATCGCAAGTGAGTGTGAATGTGTGATCCTGCCTTTTGCTTCACTAATTTCATCATAATAGTCATGAAGAACATGCAACATTTTAACGTCACAAAAAATCTTCATCTAAACTTCATCTAAACTTTCCAATGCCATTAACTTATATTCAGTTCGAATTCAGATCAAAATGCTATCCTTTTAACATTTCAGAACAAAGTTGGTCCAATTCCCTCACAACTTTTTTTTAAAATCGACTTTTGTTGCAAATAAAAGTACTGCAATTCCTGGGGGCGTTCCCTCAATCTCATTAAGCCGTGAATTGTAAATGGAGACCGAGGCGGGGCAGAAATAGAGAGAACTACTGACGTGACTCCGGTTTCACTCAGCTCTAGAAATTCATCTCTTTTGTTTCTCCTCTGTGCCCTAAATTATTTGTCGCATTCACCGTCGCCGTATAGTGGAGCAGGAGTGTTATCCTTTCAGGCAGAAAATTGCATTACCCTAAAGAAATAAACGGCAGTGCCCTTTGCAGAATCCAAGTCGCCTTTGGCAGGAAACGTGACTCAATATTAAGGGGAGGTTGTGAATTAATTTGCATTTCCTTTCGTACCATATGATGTAGATGTCATTAGAGCTAAGGCAGAGTCTTTCATATGTGAGTGTGCAAATATGGAACCATACGTCGCAAGCTAAACAGTGTGAAACATTTTCCAGTTCATCACTAACAGTGACAGTTCTGATAACTTGCTTAAAAGACAGTCTCTGGCACTGTACAAGGACACTCAGACGCCGTGATGTACATAATTAATAATGTCCTGTTTCGCACCGGGAATCTTAAATTAGTAGTCTTGCAAATTGTGTCGCATTGCAGTTTCGTACCTTTTACGAAGTTTGCAAGCAGCACCGTCTTGTCATTAATTCTTGGAGGATCTACAAAGGCACGAGCAGTAAACCGTGAAACAGATTCGTGAATCCTAAAAGGAGGCGGAAACGTACATAAGTAATTTGTAGCATTCAGACGTGGATTTACAGATGTGTTTGTAGAGCAAGGTAGTATAATAGTGAGCCTTCACACTGTGGTGAAACGTTTGATTGAGATCGCATCTTTTCATTTGCAAAAAATTGTTTACCCTCTGTGGCGCAATATAGCCTCAAATTCGCACAAGCAGTAAAGTTCCAACTCTGTAATTTTAGCAACCATAATGCTGAGCAGTAATGTTTTTATGTACCCAGTAATAGCTAGCATATAAACAGGATCCTGAGACAGAACATTATTCGGTTAATGAAGTACTGAGGAAAGTTACCATACACATCATAATTAAAAACTGTGGCGACTTTATCAAAATATTAATTCCCTGGAGGGATAACCATAAGTAAAGACAACAAAGTAAAGCAAATAATCATAATCATAATATCAGCAACTACTGTACGCCGAAATGTCCATTCCAACTCACGTACAGAACCATATGACATCAGCGTCACGGCTACCCAGTCATATTAAAAATCAAATCTGTGCACTCCTGCTGAAATAGCAATTTGCGAGCAACATGCTGTAAGTCACAAAAAATGGCAAATTGGCTCGCTTCACAATTACAGCATTTAATTGGGCCACGCTAGTTACGGCCCTTTTGTTGAAACGTGCTCATGACGCTCTACATCCAGTGCACACCATGCATTCAAGCTCCGTGAAACTCGTGCAACGCATGTCCAACCTGGAATATTTGATGCATGTGCTATACTAAACCTACACGACTTTAAGATCCGCATTAACCTATGTATAGTTAATGCAATTAGTCAAAACGCACTTCCAAATAGTAGGCGATAATACAGAAATTTGAAAGGGATTTAGCGAGCGTCCGGCTAGAATGATGGGATATTTTCCAGATTGGTTCCATGAAGTTGGTTGGCAATGGCTGGAATGGAGGTCGGGATTCCATTAAGGTAATTGTGGCGTTTCACTGCTGCAACACACGAGCTCACTAAATTCAAACCTTTAGACTGAAAAGGATCGCGCTTGATTTACCCACCTGTCGCAACTAAACTGAAAAGTGCTTTAAAAAATGAGCTTCCACACTGAATATTAGTACATGATGAAACTCAGTCTCCACGTGTTATGGCCAATAATTACTATTTTTACCACCTCGTTAAATTTTGTTAATTATACCGCATTAAACGTACCCCAGTCAAACTTGACCCGTGTTATAATACAGATTGCATAACATCATTAGTATTTGAAAACACATCTTAACACCCAGTTTATTACGCCCCGAGCCCAGATTTCCCTCCTGAAACCCCTCGCCTTTCTTGCAAATGAGGCCTCTGCAATCTCCGCACTCCAATTAAAACCACTATCTGCAATTCACATCACCTAATTGAATAATAGCCTGATAATGATGTGGCCTCTTATGACACCCCCCTCTTCGTCGCCCGCTTCTCTCTCTCTCTCCAATAACTTGTCCCGTGCAACGAACTATAGATATATCTAGTAGAGAAGGTCACCTTTAGGTGTACCCCACCCCCTCTTATATGTACGACTTGCCGGTTTCCATGCGTGATAGGCAGGTTCTATCGGCAACGTCATCTATGATTATCCTTGTCGTCACCTGTCGGTATCTAGGGCTGGGGTAGAGTCTAGCAGGGTTGGGGGGTGACGGTCTATAAAAAGGGACGAGTCTGCCTGAAACGGTCATTACCGATCCAGAGGAAGCACGGAGGGGGTTGAGGGGTGTAGAGACGTATAGTCGGTGAGAGAGGGTCGGGGAGAGAGGAGGCTTGTACCAAGCAGTCCTCTGGTCCGTATCACTATTATTTCCCTCGGGGTTTATTTTTGAGATGAATGGTAGATATTGTCAAAATGGGTGCTGCCGTTCTTGACAAGTTTGTTTTCTGTGCTGTCTGTGTCCTGGCCCAAGCCTGTTGGAGCGACGCGGCTAGTATCAGCGCTAGATTTTTGGAAGGTGAGTTGCAATTTTGTAGATTTGCCCATGTGCTGTTGTTATACTGTAGAAAAGTTCATATCACCTGAGTATTACATATGCAATATGTAATAGCAGGTTGGAACTGGCCAGGTGCAGTGACATTTTTGGCAGTTTTTTCGGGCCAGGGATTAGCATCGGATTTTCCAGCGTAATGCCCTGCATGATGTATGTGCCCGCTAGGCAAATTAGCAAAACACATTGAACCAGTTTGCTGCGGCCAAAATACCCCAACTTTTCGCATATCCCTTATTATTCATATAGCTTCGAGCCTACTAGTGATTGACTTGGACGTATAGATCTTAACGGGCTTTCATATTTACAATTATGAATTTCCACTTTCAGTTCCACTTGGAGTATCATCCACACATGATCCGAAGCACTTTGCATCATCGAATCTCAGCAATGGAGGAGGCATATTGGTCCAGGATGGTGGAGACGCACACGGTAAGCACACTTGCATATAATATTTCGATGTAAAATGATGGGTATCACTAAAGGACTCAAGTTTCATTCCCCAGCTCTCATTATTCTGACGAGTGCTTCCGGGCGTGCTCTAAACTAACGAGTTGCCTAATTGGCAGTTTCCCCGGCAAAAATGGGTGATCTTTATTTGTAACCTTGATCTCTCTTTACATTGCACTGCGTTTGTTCGGGTTAAAACTTTGTTGACTTTAAAATCAGTTCCTAGTAAACTTGCAAATTTAAACATTTTTGGGTAATGTGCTTGATCCAATTAATAAACCTATATGCAGTATAATCCCGGAATAAATTTAATCAACTCGGATTTTCACTACCGTATAAGGCCCGTGCGCATACTAGAACATTTATGACACTGGCACACTGCAGTAGATGTTACAGTACAGTGACATTATTGTATTCACATTGTAGCAAACAGTGATGGCAGCTAAAGTACGCTCCATTTAATTTGTTGATACTGGCACTACCTCTGCACTTGGTTCAAAGTTTGCTTTCTTAATGAGTTTCGGATCCAGAAAGCCTTTTGAAATTCCTCTCTCATTTTCCCCGTGTAAATTTCATGTTACATAAATGGCCGTGTTAATTTCTTGCGAAACAACTTTCCGTGGCAGCAGTCATATCCCATTATTATTATTATTAGACTGTCGCAACTTCTTCAGTGTAAGAGTTATACAGTTTGATTCCCTCCTTGGAATTTCGATTACCAGAGGACTAAAATAGAAATCGAAAGTCAATATTTACATTTAAAAACAAACAGCGCCAAAGTAATGAAACCCGATCGGCAAGATCCAACTGTTTGAGCGAAACGAAAGGAAAGGTATAATTAAGTTGGACTACTCTGGATCAAAATTGAACTCCATGATCTTGCATGTTAATAATATAATCAGTCTAATATTATGACACAGTTTACTGAGTTATATAGATTTGTGCATCTAACGTCGAGATTTTTGGATTTTAGATAGAGTAGTACATAAGGAGTAGTCTGTACATCGCGGTGGGTAGAATTAGAGTATAACCTTTGTGGGCCACTAAACTGAGTTTACTACTTCGATAATGAGCACGCTGAAGTACTGAAACTAAATTGCTTTTTTCAATCGCCATTTACAATTTTAAAGCAAGCTTAAATATGCAATGAAAATTCTAATTTAAAATTCGCGAAGTGACATTGTTAATGACACAATATTATTTCATTCCCAGAAGTCCCATCTTGGTTCGTCACCGGTTTTGTGTTCGTGGTGGTCGCTCTCTTCCTCATCCTCTTACTCATCGCGGCTTGCGTGTGTCTTCGCGAGCGCAAAGAAGATTCTGCTGCCCTCAGGAGGTGCCAAGGGCAAGGCAGCCAGTCATCCAGGGTGCACACCCTTAGTGAAACGCAACCACCTCCTACTTACACTGAATTGTTTGGAACCGAGCAAGAACCACCAGCATATGACTCACTCTACCCGCAAGTCGAGGTCGTGCCAAAAGTCGAAGAAGAAGTGGATCCAAAGAGTGTCAAAGGCGAAGTGGTGCTACACATTTGAAGTGAATGAACTTGTTATTAGCAATGCCTCCTTGGCCTTACAAAGGTATTCCTTAGTTACTGAGATATTGAGTGCAAGACTTAGGTGGAATTTGTGCTTCACGAGGACTACAGACTGACCATAACATCATCTAGTCATCATCATTGCCATTGAAACCCGGTTTATATAGTCAATTATCAGTTGAACAAATGGCTCCGTGTAAAAGAGATGTATTTCTAATCATAGCGTATTCAATAGGAGGAGACGCTTGGGAGTCCCTCAGTTTTGATAGTTAGATTTGGAAATACACTCTTAAGAGCGAAATTGTACAAATGCCATCTGTACCACACTATTTATTGATTTTGTAAAATTTGGAAAACCTTTCACTTTCATAACTATTTATTTATTATATTTTGATGCCTCCGAGAGCTCCTTGAAAGGCCATATTGTTATACTGTATAATGAAAAAATAATGAAGCTGATGTTTTCCTTTCAACCAGTTGCAATATCATTTTTTACGATCCCAGTTTGGAACGAAACATGGTCCGGGAAGTAATGAGAGGAGATATCACGCTCGATCAGCCCCCTTTCCGAGATGAAAGGAACCTTCTTTAATGACCTCCACTTTGGCTCTTACTAGATGAGCCATCCATCTATGTGAGGAGTGGGGCTCCTCTTTCTCGTTTACAGGCTGCGAGGGAGTCAGAATATCGATTGCCATACTTTGGATTATGTATGACTCTGCTTGGGGAACAGAACTCGATTATGAAAGCTTTTGTATGGTTGGAGCTGATGGTGATAAGTCCAACTTCCTTATCGTAACCTGGTGACAAGCAAGCTTTTTGGTACCAAGCGATGAGGGTAATTAGTACGTCTAATGATAGTGTTGGTCATTCTCCTCCCAAGATGATCGCCATTTTCTTCCGGTTAAGTGGCCCATGACCTGTATTGTCTCGAGGAAACGCATAATAGGGCGAAATAAGTTTTAGACCATAATTTGAAGTAATTACTGCATGTTATAACTTGGCGACGGAATAATGACGAGCTTAACTGTATTGTTCTTGTTGCTCTAAGTAATTGCATTGGGCTTAAGCAGCGAATAAAACTTGAGCGAACGACATCACACACTCTGTCAGATCTCATGACAGATTTAGCCGCCCCAGGCTGTTACTGCATGAAGTGATCACATGGGAAATCCTCAGGAGTAGAATTCCGGACGAATTACATTCGTTCGCTGTACTTTAGCTGAATTGCTGCCCTGTTAATATCGATTATTCCTCGGATATCTCATTAATGCTTCATTCACAGATTGTATAAAAATCTGGTGAAACAAGACCACAATGACGTGATATGTTCCAATCGACCTTCTGTGAAGCATAATAAAAACACGTAAACAGCAATCTTCAAAGTAAAGGCAATGTAAACATAAACCGATATGCAATCTGGTGTTTTGGTTAAAATGAGGGAGAATAATTAGTCAGTAGATGGAAGAAATAGCAATTATTTTGTGTCAAGTAGACTAATTTAGCTCCACTTACAGAGCTAACTTGTAATTCTGTGGTCCGAGATGTAGTCAGGTCTAAGCAGAATTACATAACACAGTATAGGAATATCGTAGATTTTCTTTCATTATATTTTTCAAATTTTTATAGTTTAAATAGGATATTCTCGGATATTGGACTTGCTATATCACTATGTTAATATTCTCTCATACCACGTCGTATTGGGGAGTTTTGCACTCGATAATTACACGTCACAAAAAATCTGTCGCGACGTGACTTACATAATAAGGCCAACTCAGGTAACACTCCTTTAAGAGATCAATATTTCAACAAGAAATACAGACAACATTGTGTAAAATTGTTTAAAATACCACGTCACTAACACAAAGAGTATAGCGTATTCGTTTAATAGTGGTTTACATCAAATACCAGCTGTCCCATCTACTGTCGGATATCTATCATTGGTTCCGCAGGCAATATACTTTGACTGACACAGATATGAGCTGAAGTTTTATCAATACATGCTATATTGTAAGGTACCAAGAATTGTCAATCGGGTGGCAGAAGTGGAAGCGATGATTTTTCTCTCTCGAAAGATATTGCTGCCTGGA
Source organism: Catajapyx aquilonaris (assembly GCA_000934665.2). Taxonomy (NCBI): domain Eukaryota; kingdom Metazoa; phylum Arthropoda; class Diplura; order Dicellurata; family Japygidae; genus Catajapyx; species Catajapyx aquilonaris. The sequence goes on along the minus strand of JYFJ02000807.1, from coordinate 9,278 downwards.
ACATGCAGCACAGCAGTTCTGGGTGCCAACATTTTTCATCACTTCAGCAAGTAGAAATATTTTCCGAATTTAACTCCTCAACCCTCCTCGGCCAGGGATATTATACTGAAGCGAGCACTCGATCGACTATCGAAAAAATGTGGAGCAACTACACTAGTATCGACTAGTATAATAGCGAAACAGAACGCAGAAACTGACGTCGACATCTGGACTTTTCAGAATTAGAACGTCACGTCCAGATGTGCTTAGATGGCTTAGATTTAGCCGTGGTTACTTTTAGTTTTTGGTAGGCTTATACCCTTAGTTGAACATGTAGCCTTGCCTGATGCGATTCATACACTTTTATGCGTCCATAAAGCTACAACATAACAATGAGCCTCATGCACATTTAAGGCGGAAGATATAATGTTAGGACTTCATAATTTGCAGCTTTAAGCCTGAAGAAGAGACCAATCATGTATGTTTTTTTACCGTTTGGGCCAGTTTGACCCTCAGGCCTCAAAAAATAAATTAATATGGGCTTTGTCAATGTATTACCCTTTTTCTTTTATGTCGATATGTATACTCGACAAGTAGTATTCCTGCTCGAGTCTCAATCCGACGAGCTTCTGGAAGCATTGATGTTACACACATTATTCCCTTCCCTCGTAACATATTGGTGACTTTATTTCTGATGTCGCAATGACTTTTGACCAATCCCAATGCCAGTTTCGCGGAATTCTACGCATGACTCTGGTCAGAATGGCCGACAAGCCTTTCCAATCTGTTGCCAGCAGATGTTATTTTTATAGCCCATAACAGTAACTATGCCAAGGTAACTTCTTGAAATAAGCAGTTTAGTGCCTATTATCGCAAACTGAAACGGACAGTTCAATTTGGGTGTCCTGTATAAATTAGTCATCATGCACGCTGGATAAAGTGCTTGCTCAGGCATGTGACAATGTTGATTATGCAGTTTATGCATTCTATACCAGTAAATGCAGTCTTTGACAAAAAATTAAATCGATAACTTACGCTATACCATTCGCTCCTACGCCAACTGATAAATCCACCCAGGCAGGTATTACAGTATAATGTATAAACAGTGGTATAACCAATTACGTAGGCAGGTAGGCTACTACTTCTGAAAAATATGTAGGTCTACACAAAAGTGTAATAACAACAACTTAATACTTAAAATATTCCAAACATTTAATATAAAAATGTTTAAATGCAGTGTGATACTAGAGCCAAATGAGCTCCTCTATACTCATAACAGCAGCATTATTTCTTGGTCAATATGATCATACATTGTTGACTGCTGTTGATATACAGTATATTTCTTATTTCTACACCCAAACATTGCATTGAGAAAATGACCTATCTTGGTGCAATGAACTGGTGAAGCAGTTGAATGAAGATGGTCTGAGGGAATGACAAGACCAGAGAAAACACGTCAATAGCTGACAAATCGTTTTTGGCTTCTTTTATTCCACTTCCAACCTAGCCAATCGAAATGCTATTTTCTACACCCCAAGACAGGAGACTAGAGTGGGAGTGGAGGAAGGAGCAGAAAGGGAAAAGTGCAGGGGGCGGATAAGTCAAAGGAGGCAGGAAAGAAATAGGCATTGCACAGTTATATAAGAGGAACGCATCTGCATTCGTGAATGTAGCCCGTATAATTTCATAATAATACAGTACGATATTACATGATTTACGTTCATGCTCAGAAAAAAGCAGAGAAGTGCACCATGGTATATTTTTATTCTCCATATGCAGGGGCGTTTAGACAGTTTAGTCTGATTTCGAAGGTGACCAATTTTTGTGCATGATTTCTGAAAAATAATGGAGAAATTTCAAATGTTGTCAAACTGATTTTGAAATGAAGGGTTTGGTGCAAAAACCTGATAAGTCCACTTTCGGCCGAAAATGAGTTATGGGTAGTTCTGCCACCTTGGAGCATTCTGCATCTTTTGGTACAAAAATGAGACCTGGCATGTAGTCCACTGAAGAAAATATAGCCCTCCCAAGTGACCAGCGTAGGCCTACACGGTCCAGAGAGCGCACCGGCTGCTTTTTCGCCCTCTAGCGGGTGAAATTCCAAAAGGCACAGTCTGCTAGACTTTTCGAAAACATGCAGCACACATTTCACGCTTTATTTTGAGTGCCATTTAAAAACCTCAAAAGTATCGAACTTTGAATTATATTAAAATCAAAATTTCGCCGCCATCTTGAAATCGAAATATTCTATACCGGCTATTTTTAATGAGATATTATTAAAGGTCTTTAAAAGAGGTTCCAAAATCACATATCACATTTGGATTCACTTCAGGGGTTCAGAAGTTACGGGCCTTCATTCAAAGCCCTGACAGCTTCAAATGAGTGAAAAATCTCCATTACACACCCTGTATAGTTTCGAATCCACGTGTCACAGAGAGACGAAATCTCGGTTCCTTACATACAACGACGACTAGTACAAACCTATGAATTTTGGTCGAAATCGGAAAATATTTGTCGGAAAAATGGTCCTAGCTGACGTGGAATGCCCCATTGGTATCAGTCACTAAAGTGCAGTACGGCTTAACAGAGTGATGAAGAGTCTGATGATGAATGAGGTGATGAGTTTGTGCCTATAATTCAGAAAAAAGTATATTCATGCTCGTAACATGCTCATAATATACCGGTACACACAAAAATTTATTTGGACATGTCTGGTTCTCATTCGGTGCAAAAACGAGACATGTCCACATTATATTATACTGTAGCATGTGTAATATGCGTAGTACAAACTTCATATTCTGGTGCATGCTGACTTTGGTATCAACCTATTAAACAAAAAAGTATCATTAGAACATTTTAAAAATTTGCCGGAAATTCAGTTTTTCTCTGTTTTCTCGAAAGCGTAACAAAAGTGGACTTATCCTGTTTTGCACCAAACCCTTCAATTTCTGTTACTCTCCGTCTAAAATTGCACCTGTTTAAACATAAGTGTCAATGACGCACGTCTCTACAGCTTAAAATTAGTATGAAATTTTTTTTCCTCCCGCAGACATAAAAGCTTGTCAATTAATCCATACAATGGAAACTTGTTACTTATAAACCTTTCTTACACTGGATTATCGCAAAGTTCGCCATTATTTGTGATAATTTTGGGAAACCTGCTCACATCAAAGTAATAACTTTCCTGCGGGCACCTCACCCAGGTTGCATAAATACGTGCATTATTAACTTGCTAGTAATTTTTCAAGCATTAAAATCCGCTGTTTCGCTAAGGCTAAACGGATCAGATCGCTCGAGCTTCCCGCGCAGCTCTTTAAATTTGTCGATCGTCACTTGTTTACAGCCAATTTAATATCCCCAAGCTAGTAAACTCGGGGTTTACTGCATTGCCTTAATTTTTACACGGTCCAGTGTGCATTATAATATCGCTGAACACAAATAACTTAATTCTTTAAAAAACAAAGAAAAGTGGGGGAAGGCGTGGGATGACGTGAAGGGAGTGAGAACTGAGGAGGGAGGATATGGCGGGGAGGATCCGCCATGACAGTTGACCTGTTCCATTTGCTTGGAACTGAGGTATTTGGAACAGTGTCCTGGGTGCTGTAAGGGCGAGGAAGCTGGTGCAGTCTCCGTACCTCTGCGTCGCCACCCCCCGTGCCGTCGCCTGGCTGCTGTTGAGCAAGATGGCGAGGGGTAAGAAGCAGCGTCGAAAGGAGACGAAGCGTCGGTTGCAAACGACGGAAAGGAAGAAGGGATTGCAAGCGGAACAGGAACACGCCATGGCCACTGCCGCAGCTGCCTCCTCGCAGAACACGGCGATCGCGGCGGGTGCACAACCCCCGTTGCATCTACCTGCGGCGGGGATATCTGCGGTACTGCAGGCGGTACCAGCTGACGTTGGAGGGGCCCTTGCGGCCGGTGCGGCGGCAGGGACAGGAGCCACGAACGGATACGACGCGGCCGCTGGAGAGTCGGCTGGTGCAGGGACTGAACCTGCAATATTCAGGAGCGACGAAGTCACTCAGATCAGAGAGACGCTCGAAATACAGGACTGGGTATGTATCAACTTCATATTTAATTGGCCACTACTCTCAAAGAAACATGTACTCTGGGTGCCAGAAAAGGGACAAAAGTGATGCGGTGTTGATGCTGGCATTGAGACATATTTGAGGGCGATGGTTTTTAAAAACTGTTTGTGGCGATGGGTAACATACGAGTACATGGCTCTGGCATAGTGCTCTGACTTGTCCCACACTCGAAATCAAGCTCCCGTGTTGTCCATCTCCGATTGTCCTGCATGCAACATCCAACATCTCCAAGGGCGTTAGGCTCGGGCCTCTTAGGGCCGGCGCAAACGGGACAATTTGGAGGCAACTTGGGAGCAACCTGCCCACCCAGGACGGCACAGCGCATGCGCTCTCCTCGGGCAATGTGCGCGTGCAGATTTCCTGCAGCCAAGAAATTTGGAGCCGATCTGGGCGTGCTGGCGTGGGCTGGGTTGGGCCGCAACACTTGTACCCTGTAGCGGGCAACATGAGTACTTGGATGTGTGATTACAAGTTGCCTCCTTCCCACATTTCCCCGTTTGCGCCGGCCCTTAGGGCGATGGTGCGGGGGGGGGGGTCACAAATTGTAGAAATGCAATTATCTTAACCTCCCTTGGACAGTCTCGGGGTCCAGTACATTTATCAACTTTGGGAATCATTTGGGAATTATCTCTACAGACACTGAGTTATATCAAGGTTATATTCAGAAACATATCTACTATTATCTGCCATTGTCAATTTGTCAGGGGAGACGGAGTGGCGCTGCGGTAACGTACGCCCGGGGATACCACCTTCATCTCGTGCAGAGTTCTCGGGTCGTCTCTGGCTTCGTTTCGGGTGGTATTTCCGACAGACTAAGCCGCCCAGGGGAGCTCACAAAATGACCTTACTAGTCGATGCACTGCACCTTGCACATCCCCTCCCAGTCCCCCTGCCCGTAGACCCGGGCGCTTCTAGCATGGCCTCCCCGAATACCCCGTAAGGGGTGGCAAGGGGTATTACAACAACAACAACAACAACAACAACAACAACAACAACAACAACAACAACAACAACAACAACGACAACTCTCTGCCATTCCCAGAGCAGGGCAGGAGAGAGTGGAATGATAAGAGTTGGTCAAATGTCTCATTCACTGGTAAACACATTCGACGGGTTTCTTGCTATATTCCCTGGCATAACGGGACAACATCTCATGTCGTCCAGACGAATATTCGAACACAGTAAAAGTACGGTGTCAGTGATTTCAGGCAATAAAATAACGGATTTAGTAAATAATAATTAGAACGGCTAGAAGAGTTTGGCGATAAAAATTAAAATTAAATGGGCAAATTTAGCTCTTGGTGTGTCTTGGCGATACCAGTTGCCTATATATATACAGTATATTGTAACTTCTTGTGTAACTTGGAGCAGCAGTTATACAAGATGGGTTCAGCACCGATGTGTACAGTAATAATAATAATAATAATAATAATAATAATAATAATAATAATAATAATAATAATAATAATAATAATAATAATAATAATAATGGATACCCCGTGATAGGCCCCTTGGGCCTCTTAGGGGATCATCTTTTGAATAACCTACTTTAATCATTTGCCTGAAATGTGATGGATTTTGATAGTGGGAGGAAACGGGAGAACCCCAAGAAAACCCACGCGAACACGGAGAGAACCCATCGAAACTCTATCCACATAAGTATTCTCCGTCCGACCCGGGAATCGAACTCGGGACCTTAGAGGTGGAAGGCTGATGCGGCGCTAACCACTCGGCCACCGTGTCGCCCTCGATGTGTACAGTACTTTACTGCTCTCTTCCCCTTTGTGCTACAAGCAGAAAATAATGTTTAAAAATACTTTTAAATTTTACAAGTTGCAGTACTTCCTCCAGCTTAGGAAATGTTAAATTTTTACACTCTATTAATAATAACTGGTGCCTGCGATGTCACCTCTGTGTATGTACAGTATGCTGTGACCCAGAGATATTTTTTTTAAGGTTGATGTCACTCTGCATAATGCACAGTCACCAGTTATTGTTACAAGTTATACATACTGTATAACATTTTTGCCTCCTTCTCTTCTGTTGGCATTATGGCGAAGATCTTAATTACAGTTGTAGCTACAGTACATTGTGGCATCAATGCAGATTCGACAATTGGTTAGGCCGTTTTGCAACCATGTCAATCGGTGATACAGAAAACTTCGATAGATACCTGAGTATGACTGACGGGAATATGTTTTGCAGCCTGTATGGTCCTGCTGCACTTATTTCTCGTCCCTTTGAAAGTGTATGATAGGAGAAATAACGACAATCATTAATGGGTAATCCTGTAATAAATGTCATTGGGCCGAAGGGCGACATTTTGTCAGACCAAAATATGCAGATCCTTGGGGAAGGATTATTTTGGTTCCAGTTGACTGCTGTCAGAACAAATCAATATCTGGCAGCTTATCTCGGCAAATGGTATGCTGCAATGCAGAATGATATGATAGTCTTTGTGTTTTCCCCCTCTTGGTTCGGGCACGTGTAATCTCCCTGATTTATTTTTGCAGGTGGATATTCCCCCACTTCTAGGAGCTGTAGTACTCGGAAAATTTGATATGGTGAAAAAGTTGCTCAAGGAAGGCCACGACATAAATGAGCAATTTTTGGTAAGTACTTACGTTTTAAAAATACTAACGGTCTACATTTTGCCAACCATACACCACTAATAGACTAAGTAGGACTAAACTCAATTATCGTTTTGTGAATTGTTAGGACCCATTCAATTGCTGGGTTTGATGCTGGCAGGATATAAATGATTTGTATTTTTGTTCCGGAATTCTTGCCCTACAGCCTTTTCAAGTGCACTTTCCACTTGATTCCATCAATGAAGGCGAAGTAATGAGCCCTATTTGCAACCCTGGCAAAAAAACGCTGATAACACTAGAACTCTAGACACAAAAGTTCTAAAGTGCCGCCAACAGGCCCCTTTCTTGCTCCCAAATGGAAAAGGCGATTTAATTCCGAGGCCGGTTCACTGAATAGATTCTTGCATTAAAAGTTTTGCCATCATTCTGTGCCACTTTAATCCTACCAGACTTTTGAATTAATGACCAGCTGAAATCGTGCGGTTTTTAAGAGAAGTTGGTTAGTAGCCTGCTTGATGTAGCCTACCAGAATATTTTGAAAGATGTTGAACTCTGCTGAATTGCCATAATGATTCGCAAGTATAGTGGTCTGTACCTTACGCATTTTAGCATTTCCGTCAGCTTACCAACACGCCTGCAATAAATCTCCTGAAATGCTACGTGTACACACTAGATATTGATTTATGAGCCCTGTAAAGCCCAGCGTTTCCACTTGGTGCTTCTGGAGTACGGGACTATAGGCTTGTAGATTCCTGAAAATGATATGTGGCCATCAAAATGTTAGTGTAGATGTTGCAGAGCCCCAGGGGAGGAGGCTTGTATCCATCTCTGACTTATTGCAGCGGAAGGACACCGCATTGATATGGGCGGTAAGGACAAGAAACATGGAGATGATCGACCTGTTGATCGCTCGAGGGGCAGACATGGACATTGCTGATCTAATGGGAAACACTCCGGTGTTTCATGCTGCTATGATGAGGACTTGGGACAGTTTAAGCTTTTGTGATCTGTGGCAATGCGTCGTCCGTCGTGAATATTTTCGAGTCAACCATGCTAACATGGTAATAATGCTTTTCTATCATACTTACTATTAATGCTGTAACAGGGATTCACGCACTGATTCATCCTTGTGTGCCGTTATTTGCCAAAGATAAATCATTGCTAGATACGTCTAAAGTGTCAGCAGCTATCGTGTTGTGTAGCCTACTACGTTCTAAAGTGATAAAATTGACACCTTTCTCAAATTGAGTCCAAACCTGAGTTATTATTTCAATTTACGCAATCTGTGATACAATTTGGTCAAGGCTAATGCAGAAAAGTTATCTTTCGTTATTTGTACTGATGCTGGATATGAGCTGAGACTGCTCGTTGTTAGTTTCTGCGGCACATTATTGACCATCACTCTGGAACTGTACAGCACATGACTTCAACAAAAGCATCATGCATAATACAGTAGCCTACAGTATATAGTTAATGTTTGCAACAGCCAAAACGCGTATTTTCCCAGCGGCCCTGAAATCAAAAGATAATATCAGAAAACAAAGCCGACAGTCATGCTATTGGTAATAATTAATGAACCAACAGTACAATGAGCTTCCACAGCCTGCTTGCTGTGTCATCAAGCCCCCCTTTTTTGATGCACTACCAGTAATTAGGTTTGGCCCCACCAGCATATGCGGGTATGCTAAAGATTCTTGTGAATTAGCTGGTACAAAGGCCATTCATTACGCTGTACTTTAATTTTTAAAATATGATTTGATATACAGGAAGGGAGTAGTATCTTGCATCTGGTGACATCTCGAAACTGGGACATAGCAGTGGAAGCGGCATTGCAGAGAGGAGTTATTATAGATCTGCAGAATAATGATGGAAGGACTACTCTCATGATGGCATGCTTTAACTTCAATCTAACGATTGTTGACATGCTGATTAAAGCTGGAGCCCGCATCCTGATTGAAGATAGGGTGAGTTGATATTCCCGCACACTTAGATCAGCGTATGATCTGAAAAATAATGTTTTGCATATTCCTTGTAAAGCTTGGATGCACTGCTTTGTGCTACTCCATAAGGAAGATGTATCAAGAAAACCAACAGGATCTGAGAGTGGTTCAGCGTCTTTTTTCTGTGATTAACGATCCAAGGAGTTCAGAGGATGGCTTTGATAGATATGTCGAGGTGGGAATATGCGTTTTTGATTAATGTGTATAATATTTCTTTCATAACTTGGCACTGCACTGTTCTCAACAGAGGCGAATCAGATTTCTTCTGGAACCACCCCAACCAATAAGATTGTTTGCAGACGTTGTGGCCAATGTCATCAGACCTGTGCTTCTCTTTGTTATTCGCAACATCTATGGGGGCTTGGACTTGCTCTTTTATCTCGGAGTTTTTGAAGTTATCTGCAAGGTAAAATACTCCACGCATATTATTTCCGTGTGCGAAGTTACGAAATTCCCGTTTCATTCTGTGACTTATAGATCACGACTTTATCCTCCATTGCGGAATTATTTCATTACTATGTGATTAAGGTGGAAATGAAGCTAGAGTCACTCAATGAGAATTTTATGAAAAAAACATATGTTACGCAGTTTTGTGTCCTCTTATCAATGGTGCAAAGAAA
>KZ538176.1:187475-273142 GCA_000934665.2 Catajapyx aquilonaris | reverse complement strand
GCCAGATGAATTAAGGCACCGGCTTACGGTGGCGCTCAACTCTCCATTAGCAGTGAGGTATATTATGGAAGGAAATTCCCAGCCCCAAGAAAAAAAAGGGCAAAGTTATGCGTTCTCCGAGGGTCACTTCCCAAGGACCCAAAGTTGGCAAGGTCAATCCGAAGGGGTTGCAGGAAACGGCCACCCCCTCCCGATAGCTGGAAATCGCCTATGCTAATTGCCCGTCTATTACATGACTAGCAATATATTAAGAAACACATGCTCATCGATTAATGATGTCACAAGCTATCAGTTACGCGATAAAAACAACACGTTGACACCATGCCAAAAAACTGAAACATTTTCTTCGACACGATGGAAAAAAACGCCGCGTTTTTTTTTCAGCCGCGTTTAATTTTTGCAGCGGATTCGGGGCACTGAATGCCCCTGCACCAATGTCGAAATCATTTTAAAAATAACATCTACTTTTTAAACTGCTCATAGCTGACTTGTTCCAAACAAAAAATGGTCAGCCTGCATGTTCCCCTTGAATGCCCCAGCCCTCTCTAGAAAAAGCAGTTTCCTTCCAAATTATTCAGATTGTGGTCCTTTTCCTTCCTTCCAACAACCTGCAACAAGCTTCGGTTGCAGGCCAGTGAAGCAGTGAAAAAAAAAGGCAACACAGTCCGGATTGATACGCGTGGTTAACTCAAAAGTTTACTACCGCGACAATTGTGCAGATTTCACTTTTTTTTTTCTTCCTCCAAGCTCTGGTCCAGTCCCTAGGGCCATTGCTTATGACCTCCAAGCCCTCATTAGTTTAGAGAGTGGAAAGTGCTTTTATTTTTATTTTTCAAAAAAAAACAAAAAACAAAAAAACTTGCATCTGCCGCAAAATTTCGACGCGTGGATCCCTCACCACGAACCGAATCGAAATTCGTGGTACCTGCTGCCAAGTAGACTGTGGCAACAAGGCCGCGAAACCGATTGTGAAAACTGTCTTCTGTGCACCCATGCTCCAGACCAGTTTTGTACTCGAAGAAACCGGCTCTGTGATTGCATCTAAAGCCATGTTGGGCGTGGTTGTCATTACGGCACCTCCTCAGGATGACCCCCAATCACCACATCACTCATTGCACATTTTTGTCACATACGGAAGTGCGTATGATCATCCTCTGAAAGAACTAGTATCAAGTGTGCCGAGACCACACCCTAGGTACTCTCCTTTCACCACCACAAGGGCACCAATTTTTGACCAATAAACCCCCTAAGGGCTGGGTGGTGTTAGCAAGGGCAGAAGAAAACCTTGGGTGCTGGCTGTCATCCTTGCCATTCATTTCTGGACCCAATCCAACCAGAAAGAGGCCAGACCCTGGAGCGTGGCTCACGTGGTCGAACCATGGGGACAACGTGGCCGGGGATCGAAGCCTGGACCGGACTACTCCCCCTCCCCTTCTCCTTCCAACAAAAACCAGATATCAGAAACGTGTTTTTGAAGGGGGCCGTTAACCCCTCCTGGGCCAACTCCGGGTACATGCATGGCCGTTGTGGAAAATATGGCTACGTGTGGGGGTATATGTAATTGCAAAAGGGGGAAAGGAGGGCGACCCAGTCCCTTTTTCCGACCAGTGTGAGGGTCACATTTGTGCCACGTGACGCCAATTTTACAGCTGCGAATGCCACATGCCTCTTATCAACCACTTTTGCATTTTTTTCCATTCTAAGCTAATGCTTGCAGGCTGTACCACAAGTGCGCGTAAGCACTGCTGGGGAAAATGAATATGCAAGTGGCTCCGTTGACATATAGCAATCAATCAATATCCTACTTGTTGCAGGAAATCCGCACAGAGCGGTGCACATGTGGATAGTCAAGTTATGTCCTACACATGCCACGGACTCCCACTCTGGCTTGAATTATAACTAGGTTTTATGACTGACAAGCTTGGCCAGATTTGCTGACTGCTGGTCAGACACTTGCAGGCTGGCAGAACAACTGCAAATACAGGTGTAATCCATCCCATGTTTACATGTGCATTTACATGTGGCGGCTGTTAGGTGCCCATGTGGATCTGACTTGCCACATTGCACAATATGGTCCTCAGATTCCTAAGATTTTCCACACACACATGGAACTCACCAACTGCCAAATATCAACAGGCTATCCGGAGCTAATTGTATCCAGGGTCCATGCACCATGAGCGACTCATTAATACTAATCAATGCTTGCTTCAGAAGTCTTTTTTGGGGCATTTCCAATCCCTGGGACACAACCCAAAGTGCTGGGAAGCTTGCCAGTATCAATGGGCTCCATGCAAGGGAGTATACCTAATCTATTCCTGGCTTTCTGTTTTGTGGTGTGTTGCCTGGAAGGGGAGCTACACAGGGATGTTTTGCATAAGATCTCCTGGCTGCCTGTGGTAGGAGAGTGGGTGGGTTGGTCTGAATCACTTGCAATGTTTGCAGACTCTTGCAGAGCTGATGGCATCAGTTCAATATGCCCAGACAATGTGCTTAGACCCGTGACACAATGTTTTGGACTGCAGTTATACAAGGCTAACTGTATCAGACGATGGAAACTCATTGTAAATTTAGTCCCATTTTTGCCATGCAGTTTCCTGCAATTTGTAAAGTACATTGTAACAACATTCCTAACAGCGTCAGGAATAGAATACCTTTGCTCAGTCGGAAAGCACAGATTTGCCTGCCCTTCCTCAGCTGACTCAGCATCATTATTTCCTGGCCTATCACCCTTCACTAGCTGACTGACCAATTAATTTTCTGAAGTATCACTTCACCCACAGAAAAAAAGGGGGACTTGTTGATCATGATAGCCTACATTTCAGTTTTATAAGGTTGCTTTCATATGAGTTTTACAAGGCCACATTACTATTACACCTGCTTCAATGAAACATGCCATGCTGAGTGCTGACACTAGGTTTGTACACACACTTAGATGCACTTGAACATCTAACACGTACATATTATTGCCACACAACCCGCGATCCATCATAAGATAAGGCCCATACCCCCTCCATAAAATAGCTCCCTGGTGATATAAGCATAGATTATGCAACAAAGTCAGGCCAAATTAGTGGTCACTCAACTAGACTGCATTTTCCCCTCCCATGAACCCTCTCTCTGCCATCCCTCCCTATCCTCCTATTTGGTGTGCAGCGGTACCATTTCCTGCTCAGCCCATAAAAATCCAGAGCAGACACATGAAGGCATGACCATGTAACCAGCCTCCAATGATGACACTGCAGGATCATTCAACCTGGACATTTTTTTTTTTCTGGTTTCTTTTCCCCCTTGCACCAAAAATCCAACGCCATTTCTTCCCACCCCGCTTCTCTCTACCGGCTTCCCACCCACCCACCCACTTCCTGCCCCCAATTCCATGCCCACCCCCCGCCTCCAAAATGCCGGCATATGGCCCGTGGTCCGCCCCTGGGCTCTTCCCAACTCCCTCACTGAAAGAAAAGCGTGTCCATCCGGTGTGCATGGCTCACCCAATCGAGCAGCCTCCTTATCCGATGGCCGGCGGGTGTGCCACAGACGTACAAGAGGTGATGCCTCCTCTTCCTGCTGGTAGTGCAGCTAGTCCCGTGCGTGGTCCGTTGGCGTCTGGCAGCATGTACACCGATGATGATGCGGCGGGGATCGCGTCCGGATAATCTCGGCATGTGCAGGGGGGGAACGAGAGGGGAGAGAGGAGAGAGAGAGGCGAGAGGCGAGAGCAGCGGCGTAGGGCTACCACGTGCGGCCAATGTTGCCCGACGCGACGCCTTCTGGGAAGGCCCGCTCACAGGGGCGCCCACCACCCGGGGTTCAGGCGGCAGGAGGGGCTTGCACCGCACCTCGCACCGCACAGCACGGGAGGAGAATACGGAGATTGGGACTGGAATCTGGATCCGGATTCGGGGGTGTTGCTGGGCCAGCGGTGGTTGGATGATCCGGGATAAATGCGGTTAAAAGCGTGGTTAGGGTGAAGGTCGCAGTGCGGTGTTGCCAAGTGTCCGGGTACTGTATCTCGCGGACGGATCCGGTTGGAATTTATTTGCGAATAATTGTAGTAAATATCGTCCGGATTGTTTGAATCAAAATATTCGGGATGAGGAAAGGTCAATCGAGTTCACACGGGGCGATTGACCCATGGCGTCTATACATCATTTCTTACGGAGGTTGTTGAACGGCCTCAGCTCCGACTGTATTTCCCATAGGCCATGACAGCTGGCTTTCACATGCCTGCCTCCCATCACGGTGGGAAATACTCAGCATCTGCTCAGCATGTCCAATGTATACATTTAATACACAAAATGCAACACTAATTATTATGAAACTCGGGATAAGCCCATTTTTACAAATTGCTGTGGATTCACTTTAAAAATAAATCCTGTTCATTGTACTTAGTTAAAGTGGCATTAAGAAACTTCTGAATCCATTACAGTAGCCTACACTTATTGCACCCTGCAACATCCCGTGTCGTTGGTCGCTTACATCTGAAATACAAATGCATGCACTAAAGAAAATCTCAGAATTCATGTCACATTTATTTACCAAACACTACCTTATACATCATAAAAGGCAGGAGCTACACAAAGAAAAAAAATTAAAAAAAACTTGGTCCTCACAAAAACCTCTGCACGTTTCAATACTCAACTCACTCATGCCATGAGAGAAGATGGGGGGGCGGGAGGGGGAAAAAAAAACTAACAAATTGCAAGGCAAATGGCCGGAGCCACTTTTGTACACAAATGGGAAGTGAGTTGGGGGGTATCTGTACCAGAACAGAAGATATAAATCCTAAGTGTGGGCCCCCTCCCACCAGGTGGACATATGAAGTCGCCCACTAATAGGGCTTCGGCCTGTCCCTCCCGCGGTCTCTGCAAAGCAATGGGCACAAAATATTAATAAGTACACATCTTCAAAAACAGGTAAACACAATCCCAGTGAGATGCATACCCTCCAGCCCTCATGGGTCCTCCTCTGCCACGACCACCGCCGCGGTCTCCACCTCCCATTGGACCTCCACGCCCACGGAATCCTCCACGCCCACGATCTCCACCACCCCTTCCACGCATGCCTCCACGGTCGCCTCCCATTCCACCTCGACCTCCGCGGCCTCTCATCCCACCACCTGCAATGTCATCTAATTGTTGTGAAATAAAACTAACAAGCCTCATAATGGAACTTAGATATCGACTAACTAGCATGTCATTGATGATATTCTTGCCAGTTGTCAATACCTAAGTTCTGATTCTGCTGCTGTACCAGCCTTCAACTCACCAAAATCAGAGTCTCCCCCCATTCCTCCTCCTCCTCCGCCGCCGCCTTCACCCTCTGGGCGAGCGAGGCCACAACGATTGCAGGCGGTGCGCCAGGAGAAATTAGTGTTGCCGCAGGTCTCATTGGGGCACTTCCAATCACCATCTCGACCAAATCCACCACCGCCGCCGCCACCTCTTCCGCCCCCGCCCCCACCACCACCCCCTCCGCCGCCGCCGCCACCACGGGGTGCTCCTCTTCCCATGCCACCCCTCATTCCACCTCTGCCACCCATAAAGTTGTTCTTCTGTGTTGCCATCTGCACTTTTATAATGCATCCCTGGAACTCCTTCTCTGCTCAACAACAACGAAAATACATTACTCAAGAGTCATTAGCTAACTGCTGCTAGATAGAAACTGAGCCCACCATGGAACCAGGAGATGGCAGACTTGGCGGCATTAGGATCGTCGTAAGTCACAGTGGCCTCCCCCTTTGGCTTCCCGGTGGTCTTATCCTTGTAGATCCAGATACGAGGCTTGCCGGTCTTCTTGTCGTTCTGCAAGGGGGTGTCATCCACACCAATGGTGTTCTAATTAATCCGAGTAAATGGCCCCGAACCCACCATAAGAATACCTCCTACAAAACTTGGTAATGAAAGCGAAAGCAGTGCCAAGTGAAAAACCAAGGGGAAGTAAGACAGTTCATAAACTGGCGGTGAGCATTCACACAAGGGAGTATACAGGCTGAGGGGGCTTGCCTTTATGATCCCAATGGATCCGAAGAATGATCCCAAGTCAGTCTCGTTGACAGTCTGTGGCAGGCCAGTGACAAAAATGGTGTCCTCCATGACAGTGTACTCGTCACCCCCGGGGCCTCCATAGCCTCCTACATTACAGAAACAAAATTTAAGGCACTGCACCTGCTATACACATGATCACAACCCTCAACAATGATCAGGTTAACTCCTTTGGACAATCAATCAATCACTTCAAGCTACTGTTTAACAAGTTGGGAGATAGCATGACCATTGCTGCTTTAACAAACACAACTAAAGACTCGTTTTCTTTGACCCCTACTCATTCAACACTTCCCCACCCAATCCACAGACCAAAAAACCCTAATACTGATTTCTTTTTGTCATCAAACTGATCAATAGCATGCAATGAATACACCGTGAGAAAACGTGTACACATGTAAACCTCTGCCCGGCGAATGGAATCCACCAAAAGACCATACTCAGAACATGGACCAGCTATGTACCCACTGAGTCACCAGTTCAGAAAAGTAACAGAAAGGATGTGCCGCAAAAAACCTCTGTACCAAAACCCCAGGTCATTTACATTGCAGGGTGTTATATGCTAGACAGGAGTACATCACTTTTCCAAACAATACAACAATCATGCTGCAATCTCTTCCTTCGGCCACTCTGCTACTCCTGGTTATGGAAGCCATTGAATCACATCCACCTGGTTTACTTAAAGACGCTTCCATCACTCCCCTGCAAACGTAGCATTGCTCGTTAATTCACCTTCCAACCTTCGGCATCACCCACCAGACCTGGTCTTCACACCTAACAACCTTTATTACCATCACATTTTTTAATGTACAACCCAAGATACTTCACAGTTTTGTATTCTGCTGCAGCTCCGCATCATTTACAGTTACGTCAAATTTGCAAGTGAGCACAGCGGAACTGACAGCAGAGTTGGATGACCATGGGGTTTGTTACGTTTGTTGTTTTCCTTTTCCGTAGTGTGTGTTGTTGAAAACACATGGCACACAACCCATCCACTTGGCAGTTTTACCTTAAGTTTGTATCGATAAGAGAAACATACCCCTAACTTTCTGTATGTTCAAAAAAATGGGCTTATGGTGGCGTACACACTCTTAAGCATACGGCAATGACTTAAAACGATCACTGACAAGCTGTGGGCTTTCCCCAGGTACAAAGCCAAGTCAAGGCTGCTGTCCACTTACCTCCTCCTCTTCGTAAAAAAAAGGTTGTTCCAAAAAAAAACATAACAGGAGACATACAGCAAGTCTGAGAGACGATTTAAAATGCATGCACTTGGCACAAGAAGTAACCCAACATTGTCCTGGGAACGTGTCTATTTGAAGTGCCCCACAAGTAACAGAAGAGTGCCAACTAAAAAACATTCCCATCCTGCAGGACAACAATGAAGGACAGCAGCCCTGATTGACAAGTCAAGGATTAGGGGACAGACGTGACATAGAGGAATGCCTCTGCTTACGTGAACATGTACTTGGCTGCCCCATTTTGTGGGTCGGACAAAGCAACCACTGATCCAATATCCCCATTTTACGGTCAGACCCTTTTATCCCACAGCCAAAGCTGACAGTGACAATGTCAGATACAAAATTTCCTTCACAAAAAAGAAATAGCTAGAATTATTGACCTGCTAACAATTATTTATGGAAGATCAGTTCAAAATTAAGCTGCTACTTTCATTTTTCTGTAATTCAATATTAATTCTACTTGCCAAGGTTGGTTGTCACTGTCAACTACGCAAGCAGTGGCTAAGACTGAATGGAAAAGGGTATGTGATTGGAGGGGGAAAGGAGATGACGACCAAGAGAAAAGATGGTTTGTGACCAGCCCGTAAAAACCGAAAAGAATTGAAAAGCACCGGGTGCGAAACCACGGGTGCTGTTACCTTTGCCAAAACCACCCTTGCCGCCACTGCTAGAACGGAAGCATAAAACAGGTAATGAGTAACTCTCTCTGTCCCTCTCTCTCTCCCTGTCCCTCTTCCCCAGGGCGACTTCAGGTCTTGACAGTTCTTCTACTTGGGAGGAGGGGGTGGGCCTTGACTCACCACCACAGGATATGTTTACATTCACACTCTCATTCACTCCAACAACACAAATAAGTCGGGTGCAGTTGTCTGACAAAACTCATGTTCCCTCCTACGAGATTTGAAGAACTATTTAGCGAAAGTGCTGCCTTAATGGCTCTACATTTTACATAATAATTAGTTGCAATTAATATTAAGGTCAACGGACAATTCAGAGAACCCAATTTTACAAGCGGTATTAACAATCCTTCCAGCACCTTCAACCCCGACTTATCCGGTTTACTCATGCTCACCCATTTGCTCATCCTCACTCCCTTCTGGGTGCATGTGTGGGTGGAGTCCCTTTTCTTGGCTAGGAAACCTAGATCACACTCCTCTTACATCTCACACTTTCGTCCAGTCAATGGGCAAGGGAAAGGAGAACAACGATGTATATTACAGTCTGTAACGTCAAAGCAGTCAAACAGTCAAAATAATGGTGCATGGGAGCTAAGGATTAGTCAGAGTCAGAAAAATGTTGTCTAGACCTGGTGATGACTGTGCAGTAGAACCCTCCTCATTTTCCATTTTCTTTCTTTTTTTGCTTTTTAGCCTACAGTTTCCACCACCACACACACCAAACCTTCCCTTTTTGATTGGTTCCTGGGTTTTGTTTTGAAAATTTCAGACACAACACACCATGTTTACCACTCACATATTTTTGGAAAATAACCCCAGAATGTCTACACACTCCAGTTGATAAACCACTCTTCTATATTGCAAGTTATTCTAACTCTTTATGAGCTGTGCACCAAAATAATTCATCTCGAACCACTCGACCCTTACTTTCTAAAACGTTACCAAAATATGTAGTAAAACAAAATTCAACCTTCGTAAAATCTCCCTTAACCTTGACATTCCCGCCAAGGGACACTCCGTACCTAATGAATATAGATAATATGGTTGGATATCTGTTTTCCTCTGTGTAAAATGTTAATACCCAGATGAAACCACCACCTGTGCACTTTTATCTGCTCATTTTGGTCACAATTCCAGTTCTCAAAATTCAGAGACATGACCACCACACCATTCAGTAACCATCATCCCTTCTGAATCTTCCCCGTTCTATGCACAGTGTACTCGTCATATGTCGTGATAATGGAGAAAAATAATTACATGGAATGTGTTTGCACACAACTTGAAACCTGTTGGAAAGACTTAAAGAGAAAAAAGATGACAAGTACAGTAGAGTTAAAATTTATGTGCAGATCATGTCATTGAGTAGAATTTTTCAAGACCAAGCTAATTGAATAAAGCAAATTCCATACTCGGTGCTACTTGAAATTAGTTTACCAAGCCTAATACAGAACAATACCAAAATCTACTAGGCTCGCTATTTGTCAACCAAAAAAATTGGGATAACAGAAACTTAAGATTACTTAGGACTTGTATCCAAGCAAGACTCTATTCACTGAACCAGCTACGACGTTCGTTCTCTTTCCAAAAGTGGCACACTGCGTTTTGACTCACTCTCTTAGAGTGTAGTATACTATCAGAAACTATCAACAGTACTATCAGCCACTTGGCTATTAAAATAGAAAACAGCAACTCACTTGTATCCGCCCCTGCCTACACCACCGCCGTACCCGCTACTGGGAGGACCTGCAATCGCAAGAGAAAGGGGATTTTTTTGAGGACACAGCCAAGCCACCCTCAAAAGCAATCGCTAAGATTCAATTACCATGGGAACAAAATACACGGTGAAACCTACTCCCTCTATGGCAATTTTTCATTTATCGCAATGGAATTTTGCCACAAGCAAACAGGTCGTGTCACCAATTTTGCTCCAGGAGTTACGCTACAAACAAAATAAGATGTAAAAATTGTTTTGTGCGCACCATCCGTACCTCCGTAGCTCTGCCCCCCATAGCTACTCTGCTGCCCCCCGTAGCTGTTCGGTTGGCTATAGTTGGACTGCTGCCCGTAGCCAGAATACTGTGTGTTGTTCCCCTGGTCGTATGAGGAAGGACTCTGGTAGCTCTGCTGGTAGCCTTGGTTCTGGTTGCTGCCATAGCTAGACTGGTCGTAAGATGGGTAGCTCGTGCCTGTAAGCACAGGAGTGCCCACGTTAATCTGGCTTCCAAATGAAACTCGTGTCTGCCAGTCGCAACCCTCATGTCCCAAAGTGTACTTTTTTCTCCCCCTGCCTATCCTCCCTTCCTGCAAAAACAAGTAGTCCCATGGAGAATGGCAATTCTCCTTATGGGGGTTCCCACCTATCCAACTTCTGGCCAACTTTCAAGGGTGTAAATTCATGCAAACTGAACTGCCATCAAAATTGCTGGTGTGAAAGGGCACTACGCTCTAATTGCAAATTGAGCTCTAAAAATCAGCAAACAAGTCTTACTCTGAGGGTGCAATTAGTTTTTCTCAGAACTAAGGTAAGGTCAACAGGAGAGGTCAAGAAATCTGCATCGCCAGCGACACAATTTCATCCAATACAGGGAAGATCAGCATGCAAAAGTAATGTCCAGAACCAGACATGTTATTAGCTGGAAAAGCATGTCCAGAAGGGCAGGGTAAGTAACTCGCAACTGATCTCCCAGGAACAACACAGGAGAGTCAATAATTCCAAATGAACCACTTCTCTCTTTCCCATCAGTTCATGCATGGCAGCACCACTATCTACCAGTCAGTGGCTTTCTGGCTGGTTTTGACATCCTGGCCTGGGTTTGGCATTTTGGTTTGTCAAAAATGAATTGCACCCTTGTAAACAAGACCTATTGCTTGTATTTTATAGCCCAACTTTCAAAGGAGTTCAGTGTCCCTTCAAAGGCCAACTTGTTCAATTTTCTCAACAGCTGCATATATATAATCCTGCCTACATTCCATACCTAAAATTCTGTCTCAAACAAAAACCTCATGCCTACGGGATGACCTCAATAATGAGCTATAAGGGTGCCACAATTATGCACGATATTGAAGCCTGACCTATTCAACCCTCAAAAGTTGGTGCAGTAAGTACTGGCAGACCATAAAGCAACTCACTCTGTGAGCTCCCATAGCTGGACTGGCTTTGCCCTCCATAACCCCCTGATGGCGGCTCAGTGGTCGAGCTGTAGTTGCTGTAACTCTGCTGACCTCCCCAGGAGCTAGGTTGGCTGTAACCGCTGCTGCTCTGGTCATAGCCGCCGCTGTTACCAGAGCTGTAGCTTCCAGAGTTGTTATTTCCGCTTGCTGGGGCAGGCTGGGAGTAGCCAGAGTAACTCCCGTAACCACCAGCGCTGGTACCGTAACTGTTGTACTCTAATTGGAAAACACAAATATATTGATTAAGTCTTAAATCATAGGCGGCTCGCAGCATGTGTTCATATCACATTTGCAAATTTGTGACCTGCATGATTTACAACATCCAGGAAGCAACCAATGACGCAAAAATTTATTCCCATTGACTTCAACCCTTGTTCTATGTGTCATTCAATAGAAATTTCCTATTCAATTTGACAAATTCTTTCAAGGCACTAAATCCATTCATCACTGGTCATGGAGTGACTTGTCAATTGAATAGTTACAGAATGTGAAGCATCCCAGGAATGCAATTGTGCAGTTTTTTTTTTCCATAGTCTACATTCCTCCATTTGCTATCACTATTCACTTCATATTCACCCTGCACCATTGATTTTTTGCCATTGTCCCCACCCCACCTTTCAATTCCAACAATGCAAATCAGCACTCTAGATTCTCATAAGGTAATTCGCCACATCATCAAACACCCCATTCGTCACTAGGAGTTAAGCGGTAAATTCCTTTCAATCCAGATGGCGTAAAATCTCACTTAGTGCCAACACTTGCTTTTTACATCTGGATGATTCGCAAAACCGAGAATTCTGGGTTACGTGCTTGTATGCACAGATAAGAGTCTCTGACTCACATGCTGGTGGAGGTTGTGGCTTGCAATCCTATTCAGTTTTTAAAAGATTTGGACTGTGCAAAATCATTGTTGCACATGGAGGGTTGGCATGGGAGGTCTGGTCCCCTTGAAAAATCAAAAGAGGGACCAGGCTTCTTTTGGTTCAACACTGGAATTTAATTCTTCATTATGACAATCCTCAGATATTTTCAAGCACAATCACAAGTCATCTCGCCTGGTAACGCAGTGAAACATCTCTAATGGGAGTTGCTCCTTGTTACAGAATTTCCCAGATAAATGTCTCATTGACACAGTACAGGGGGTGGATTCACAAAAGAGCTCAAATACATACACCGTTGCAAGTTCAGTTCACTTTTTCGCTGCCAGAGGGGTGGCGCTCCGAGTTGGACTCACAAAGCAGCGCAACTACTTAACCAGGCGGATCTCTACGCCTGCTTGGGAGGAGGTGTAAGTGGGAGAAGTGACATGGCCAACGTCTGGCCCCTATTCTGACCAGAGCTAGAAGTCGAAGGTACACCTCACCCAGCTTTCCCCCCCAATAATCCGGGATCGCATGTGGACCCCCCGTTACATGCCGGCCATGGGCAGGCTTACTCACTGCGTAAAATCTATCTGACACAACAACGAGGGGTAAATCACTCGTCAAGTCCGTTGTACGGTAAGCACCAAGCCCGGCTTTTTGCAAGTCCGTTGTACGCTCAACATCAGAGTGATTGACCCCTCGGCACAGACAAAGCAACAGTTTCGGCCACCTTTGCCTGACTGCCCTTAGCTTATTTGGTTAGCTCAGGTAAGGAATGGGAATCGGGGAACGTGTCCGCAAGTCCGGGTTGCCCCCAGACAATCCGACATGGCAACAGCCTTGAGAGTCTAGCCCCATCTGTCAATAAACTAGTTGGTCTCCCTTTTTAATTTCAGCCGAGTGCCCACAATTTTCAGGTATTCCACCAAAGATCACATCTCTTTCCCACCTTCCCTTCGTATCTTTGCCTTCTGCTAGGTTGGCGCTAGGGTGGGTTATGGCTGGGTTCGGGTGGCCATCTAACAACGCAGCCAATAGCGAGCCCCGTTACATGACACGCGACTTTTACACTTGTGCCCTCCTTACACAGAGTGCTGCGCCGCTTTGTGAATCACTTTACACCTCCAGAGATACGAAGGTGTAAGGGCAGCATAGAGTTACAAAGTGAAAATCACGTACACCCTCTAAAGTTGCCCTCTTTCGTGAATCCACTCCCAGGTAGTACCCGGTCTATGAACGCTGTCAAGTTCCTGAAAGTGTCCAAAAGTCGGATTTGTACGCTACTTGGATATCCAAGAAACAGCTCATATACACAGCGCAAAGATGCTGCTGCAGCGACCGCTTATGCTGTGTGTGTTTGTTTATATGAGCGTAAGTACTTTTCCAATTACACGCATTTATGTCGAACTAGGTGTCGCTCAAATGTATGCAGAAATGATTGAAAACGGCAGGATAATATATTACAAATTATCCTTCCGGGTTCGTAAGCATTGATTGCCGTAAAGTCAGGTCGTTTGTAAACTGGGGACTACCTGTATTACTAAATATCCCCTCATTTTACTAGGAAATTGACTAGTGCATCCCACAGTCCAAAACCTAAAATATGCCAGAAAGGTCGTTGTGTGGAAGTGGCCTTGGCTTACTTCAATGAGCCTTTGCCATGATTTGAGTATGCTGATGTGCTGGGTAGAGCAATACCCACCCATCACGGCCTCCAACCCATGAGATGCAGATTGGCAAAGCCACAACATATTTCTGGCTGCTGCACAAGACGGTGCAGATACAAAAATTGCCCATATTAACCGAGAACTGGCGAAGCTTCCACCAGCCCTAGTCGAACCCTTGTCTTTTTATTCCCCATTCATTATGCATGAGTTGGCGCCTTTTCCTTGCCCAATGCATACTTCTAGTGTCACCAAACGAGGCCCACATCCCGACATCTCCCCATATCTCGACCCGAATCCTCTCCCTCAACGCGGCATTCCGTCCACAAAAATCGGGGCGTCGTCGAACAAAGAGCACGCCACCGGATCCCCCCAGGCCTAGCTTCCTGTCCCGGCCCCTGCTGCCCGCCCCCGGCTCCAAACCCCACTTGCTTCTTTCGCCCCAGCCTACGCCCCACATCCCGCCCCTAGCCCCCGCCTCCGCCCTTGGCCCCATGGCCCCAAAACATAAAAATCAGAGCAAAACTACTTACGACTGTCGCCCATCTTCTCTCGCTTCTTCTCCTCGGCGTCTATTCGTGACGTCACGGCCGGGTGGGTGGGTGGGTGGGAGGTGGGGGGAGGACCACAATGCAACGCGGGCCACGTTGCCAAACTGCCTGCCGAACTGAAGCGCACATTTTACATCAATTTGCGTGATATTAATAGTGCGTACAGGGACACACGCAAATGTTGGGGATTCGTGCAGTCATTTCTGTGGTGTTGACCCGTGTTGATCTTTGGTGTAGGTCATACCGTATGTGACCTTTCCGTCCGCGAGTGCCCGGATTTACACTGCCCAGCCGCTGAGCTGGACTTCCACCCCATTGGCTGCCCATTGGGCTAGAAGCCAATGAGCGTGGACGTGCGCTCCCATTAGCTGGAGCAGCATCCCCTCCCGTGAATCCAAGATGTCTGCGCCCAGAGGGTTGGAGGTCGCAGTAGTGCGGGTGTGAGTAAACAAGGCTGGTTCCTCCAGACGGACGGACGGACGATGCGCCTCGCCTCCACCGAAGCCTCCCGCACTGTTGGCCGGACGGAAGCCGCGGGCAGCCCGTGATGGGACCGCTGAAGGGGTCCACGGAAGGAAGATGCCGCAGTTTTGGAAACTAGGAATTGGTGAATTTTTGATCGTTTTTTGTGTGTTACCTGCTTCATCAGGTGCCTTGACCTTACGTGACCTAGTTGCGCTGTTTTTTGTGTAGGGGTGTTGCATCCAGGTGGGGAGGGACGCATGACTGGGCCCCATCGGGATAAGTTATCGGCCTAATTAGTCGGGAGAGGGGGAGTAGACAGCACTGATATGGTTCATTGATCATGGTTGAAAATATGGGCCAGGCGTGTTTACTGGGCTGCCCTTGATGCTCGAGGGGACTTGGGGTGTCAATGGATGCTGACTGGAAGTGCTGTCAGTCAATGGAGGGGTAGATAAGTGGACTTTTAAATGTCTTGACCTTCAGACCATTGATAATAATTTTACTATGTTATGGGCTGCCTAGTTCAAGATCGCAAGGGCCATTTGGCCATGACCGTGGCTATTTATTGAAACCTTCATTGCCATTGGTTGAAATGGTTTCGGCAGCACCAGAACAACTACTGCGATCTAATGATAGAAAGCCCCCACTGTATCCCTGAATATGAGTAAGTGATTGCCAATATTGGCATACAATAAATTGAACACAGAAGTGAAATTACAACTAACCTGCTTATATAGTGGAATCAGGCCATTCCAAATTAAATTCCGTAAAGATAATGAGCAGGTCAGTGTTTTGTATGACATACAGATATACCCTGTGATGGATAGGTTTATGCTCTATTCAGGATCTGTGATATGCACTATTTTATATCAGTCCTTTTTTTGATCCGGGAGTTAACCTGTATCTTTGTGGCAGGGAAAAAGAAATCTGAAGATTCCCAATCAAGCCGGTCTGGATCTCCCAAGTCTCCCAGGCGACAAATCCAAAATGGCAGCATTCCAGACGATTCCATGGACCAGCCAGATTGGGCCACACCTCCTGGACACCGGCCAACTAAAGTTTACCACTTGCTGCAGCAGGAAATTGACAAACTGGGTAAGTGTGACAACACTTAATTGTGTGTTTCAAAAACTCATGTGTGTTTCCATCGCTACAGAGGACAAGGTGCTATCACCTGAGGCTTATACACCAACCTGGACGCAGTGCTCCCGCCTGTCCAAGACACTGCAGGAGGTTTTACATGACAAAGGTGCTCTCGGCTACTTCATCCAGTTTATGGACGCGCAGGACGCAGCTCCAGTAATCCGTTTCTGGCTGGAGGCAGAGAGCTTTCGCTCGTCAGCCACCCAAGTGCCCAGTGCAGCCAGTGTAGGGGGGAGTGGTGGTGCTAGTGAATCAGAAGAAGCAGGTGTTGAGAAGGACGCTGAGCGCATCTTCCAACGATTTTTGTCTGAGTCTGCTTCCCAGCCAGTGCTGGGCCTAGCAGAACAGGTGATGGAGTCAGTGAGGAGCAAATATATGGAATTAAAAGACAGTGGAGTGGATCCAGACTGCTTTTTAGAGGCGCAGGACGCCACCTATAGGCTCATGGAGAAAGAGTAAGTGTGATGGAGCGGTTCAGTTTCATCTTTGGTAAAACTTGAATTTAATCAAGTGCAAATTTTATTACGAAAATTAATGAATATCTGATGATTTTAGTCATCAGTTTTGTAGCCACAGTTTGTGGTAGTGTACTTCACTACTACAAAATTCCAGCAGGTGAGGGAAGGAGATTCAAAGTCCTGACCCACCTGTATTCCAGTATCAGGCAATGATTTAAATTTTAGGCTCTGCCTTATTTTGTTTACCTCCTTGAATTATTATTTATCCTACTTCTTATCCTGCGTTCAGCCTTAATCTTTTGTAAACCTCATGAGAAAAATGTCAATTTCAGACATACCAATTTCCAAATTGTATTTTATCAAATCGTAAATATAGTGAACAAGTTAAGTAGTTCCTTTGGAAATTGCATGGAATCCCAAGGAAAAAGAAAAATTACAGCCTAATATAAAGTTCTCAGCGATCATTCTAATTAGAGTTGGTTTTTTACAAGAAATGTTTTTATTGCCAGAAAAAGTGTTTGCATTGATGAATTTTGTAGATTCACCTTTTGAATATGCAACCAGCATTAAAATTGTTGGGAATTTTCAATATGCAATTAATTATTGCACTTGCAACGTACCTGCAAAGTGTGAATATTAGGATTTAACCTGGATGCAAAGAAATACCTACTGTTACAATTACTTGCCATACTTAATAATCATTTGTAATTTTATATGATTTTTGATTGGAGTTTTGTGGGATGATTGTTTACTTGTTACATTAAAAATTAATGACCTCAATGCAAATGTGGATGCCGTCCAAGGAATGGGTGTGCCTCGTAATTCGTGAAATGGTATGCATGTTGGCAGATGGCCCAGCTAAGTTTGTACTAGAGTGGACAAAAATATTGTGTTGATTTTCAATTTCACTTGCATTCAAAGTTGTCTTCGTTAGTCTTTTTGTCTGCAATGCGGTGTGGTACATTTAATTCAAAATTGTTGAATATATTTTGCGCTCTAGTGTCATGCAGAATTTACGGATTTTCATTTTGCATGTGCATAAAATAATAATCGCGCGTAATTCAGATACCTCTAAAACCCAAGCTGACCTTGAAGAGAGAGAAAAAAAAGCCATGTGTTTAACTAGCAGAAACAGTATATTTGAAACATGTTGGTTGCAACCTTCCTATGGGAAATAAAGTCTTGGTCACATTGTTATCTTTCTTGAAACCAAACAGTGGGACAGGAAAAACCTTCCCAAACCTGGCTAGATAGGCAACCACACACACTTGTGATATTTCACTGGTATCAGGAGCAACCTGCAATCATTGCTGTTTTTCTACCCTGCGACCTTGTTTCTTGCCTGTTTTATGTGATAATTATTTTGGATGTGCAGTACCCTGCATTAATGGCCATGCACAGACACCGCCATCTGGGGGGAACGAGCGGAAGTAGATTAAGTTGGTTGCGTCCAAAATACTTGGGACAGCTCAAGGCTTCTCAAGAGTCCTCTCAAGGCTGCTCAAGACATCGCGGTGGATTAACAGGCATTCACGTGGTACGTGTAATAACTGGTTCACAACCTCAATACATTGATAGGAATCGCAATGGCCTTATAATATTCATCCCACAGATACAGCTGTGATCCGCTGTGATCCATCTTTGTAGCAAGCGTTTGAATCAACCGCGATATCTTGAGCTGTCCAAGTATTTTGGACGCAGTCCACCGGCGCCTAATTCCGCTCGTTCTTGGACAGGTGGCGATGTCTGTGCATGGCCATTAATGCAGGGTACTGTACCGGTATGTCTTCATTTAAAATGTTAATAATTTTTACTAAATTAACAAAACAGTGAGATCATGAAATAGAGATAATCCTGCTTGGTGATGCCAATTGTTTTTAGGAATGTAATTTTTGTACCAATTCTTGTGTGTCAAAGTCATGCCAAATGTCATTTTTAGTCCTGATTTTAAGTTTTTATATGATTCCCTAATTCTTTGGTAGCCTGCCACTGCTAATTCCACCCATTTTCTGCAGTTGCAAGTACCTCCAAAAAATTTAAAAAGTTGTAGCAGAATCTGCATTCCAGTAACTATACTTATATGAAATATGGATGTTACTAAAGGGGATGTACCAGACACAATGAAATTATATCCTTGGAAAGCAAGTAATTGCAAGCAACATTTTAGTAGCTTCATGACACAGCAACTAAAGAAGTTGATATGTAACTTGTCGCAGGCATATGTAGGTCAAAACATAATATGTACAATATTTTGCAGGGGATCAAGATGGTGTTGTTTGTGCCATACGTTTCTCTTGGGCATGTGTTACATTTCTTATGTGAAAAGGTTCAGTGGAGTCTTCATTATTCATGTTTGTATGGATATTCTTGCGTAGAGCGCTCTTATCATTTCCAGCCACTCGTAAAATCCATCAGAAATCAGATGATGTCACAGGTTTAAAGATGAGTTGCCCTGTGGGCCACAGACCTCTTTGATGTATTATTTGTTGTTATTGTTTTATATCATGTGTTACTATGTGAGTTATGCTTGGAATTATCTCAGTCTGGCTCATGGTATGGCTATTAACTTTGGAGGAATTTCAGTGTGTGCAAGTCCATTTAAACCATGAGCCCATAGCAGGGCCTGATGTGTGATGAGTTAGTATTAAGAGTTAGTGTGAGAAGTTGATTTTAGGAGAAAGGAATTTCATGCATTTCATTTTGTTAATGAGAGATATGCAACGATCATTTCAGATATTTCCCCTACTTTCTACGCAGTGAATTCCACTGTAAGCATCAGATTGATGTGCTGACCAGTGGACATGTCTTCCTCACTGATGTGGTGTATAACGAAGCGGCTCTGTTTTACTTTATGGAGGTGGGTCCTTCCTGCAAAAGTCTCGTGTGATAATGCAGCGAAACTTCCCTAAAGCACAATTGATATAATCTTTGAAAATGCTCCATACTGATTACACACTCAGTTCATTACATACATCAGAAATTCATTTAAAATTTTTTTGCCAATGCCAAACTTGTAATCTGTAATTGAGCAAGCCTTTGTTGTCTTCAGGGTCTGATGCAGACAGGATTCATTGTATTAATGTAGTCCCTGTCCTTTCAGTTCATGGAACAGGAAGGTCAGAGCAGTCTGGTTGAGTTCTGGCTTGCTGCTGACAACTTCCGCCAGCACTATTTAGCCAAGAAGGGGGTATATGATGGCACGGAGGCACAGAATGATGCCATGGTCCTTTACGACAGGTAAGGAAAAGCATATTTACACTAGATTAGATAACATAACAGGTGATACGGCATCTACTTTTGAACCGTTGCAATAGGTATTTTTCAATGCAAGCATCAAGCCCCCTGGGATTTGGTGATAAGGTTCGGCTGGAAGTAGAGCACAGAATCTGCAGAGAAGGGGGACCGCTTCCAGGCTGTTTGGACCTTCCACTTCGGACAGTCTTCTCTGTGTTAGAGAAGACCTTTCTGCCCCCATTTTTAGAGTCACAGCTCTACCTCAACTACCTTTCAGAGCTTATGAACACAGTGCAGAGTAGTCCGGGACCCATGGGAAGGAAGAAGAGATCAGGTCATTGCACTTACATCTCTTACTATAAATAGTAGATGATAAGCTAAGCATTTCAAAGCTATGATTAATAAAAGCCTTTCATACCAGATTTTTGCATCATAGCAGGCGCTTAAAATATTGTAAAGAAATTAATATTTCAAGGTGTACTAATATGCAATTTACTATCAGCACCGTATTATTCTGGACACTTTCACGTACTTTTCTTTTAGCAGAGTGTCCGCAATATTACTTTGCCAGTAGTACATATTACAGTAATTTTTGTAGTGGAACAATAATGTAATTGTCTCAATAATGTCAATATGTAAGGTTATTCAGTACTCATGACCCCCATTGTCCTTAGCCAGACATTTTTTCAAAACGGAGCTGCAGTACTTGTTCATGCCAGCCTTGGTGGACTAGTGGTTAGCGCGCTCGCCTCTGGTCCCAAGGTTGTGGGTTCGAACCCGGCCGAGGTCGGTGACTTTTCTCCGGGTGGTAGAAAAGTGAGAGTGCGCCTTCCTTCGGAGGGGAAGTAAGGCGTCGGTCCCGTGTGCTTGTGACATTGCGCGAGTGCACGTTAAAGATCCCCAGAGTGGCCAAATTTCCAGGAGGAGGACCACCCCCTGGCGTCGGTGTTGAGCCTAGCGACAGAAATAGGCCGACATTAAGCCCCCACTAAAGTACTTGTTTATGATTGTTACATGATTGTGATTTTTGGGTTTTATAAGAAGTGTAACACTGCATCATAATTTAACTTCAGTGGTCTCACTTCCAAACAGGTTCAGACAGCACTTGCAGTAGTGAGCAGAGCATTTCTGTACAGAACACACTCTTGGCCATGGATGGGGGAGGCATTGGTGTGGGAGCAACAGCTGGTGTAGCAGGAGGGGGAGCTTCTCGACTGGTCAAGAATGTAGACAACCGTTCAATGACCATCGACTCAAGACAATTGTATGATCCTGATTCGCTCTGGAGGAGGAGGCATATGAGGTCAGGAATCAACATTTATTGCTGTTATTGTTTTGACCGAATTGTAAGTTAAGTCTTATGACCTGTGCATATCTGCATCATATTAACTGAGGTACCTTGAAGTAAATAGCCTCAATATTTGTTTGCAGCAAGTTGAGTATAGGAAGAATAAATGATCTGGGTAAATTTGAAACTGAGATTGAGCCAGAGCCAGATAGAAAAGGAGGTAAGTGCTCGACCCTACTTTTATTCTGAACGGAAATGCGATGACATTTGTTATTTTTAATTTTTATTTCTGTCTCTGTAGAATCCCGTTTGTCCAAAGCTGTGAAGAGGTTAGTCAACTTAGAGGAAAGCAAGGTTAGTGGTGCAGGTTTATAAATCACATAGGGATTGCTTTTGCAAAGGTTATGAATCAGTGAGTAATGATTTTAAATATGAAAATGTAGTGTATTTCTCCAGCATAACATGTTAATAACAAATATTGCAGGGTATAGTAATTTCAATTACACTATCTTGCCAGATGCCTAATACATGGTGACTCCAAAGTCAGGATACATAGCGTGTTAATCAGAAATGAATGAATTCACTCCAAATCTGAGAAGCATGTGCGGATGCTTCCCAGGCATCCAAGGACCTTGGTCTCAATAGTAAAATTAATTTTGAAAAAAAAAAAAATGAGCTCTAGAGACAAAAAAATCCTTCAGAAGTGGCATTCCTTGACAAGTATTAATAAATTAGTAAGTGAATAAATAGATATGAAATGTCCTTGACTAGAATACTGGCTCCAAAATTACATGCACTCACTTTTAAGAATGAAACTTCATTGGAGAAAGGACCTTTGGATGTAGTGTAAAATATTTGTTACAATTTGTGCGAGTATGAAACAAATCTGGTTCAATTTGACGAGATTTTTCAGTGGAGTGAACTGTAATGCAGGACCTTTGTAAGAGTTCATCCCACTTCTTATGGACTTCTTGTTGGTTTGTTTCTAACAATAAATTTAAACTTCAGACCAAAGAGGAGATGGCCTGGCAGATCGCTGAAATGATTGTCAAGGACATCACTAGTGTGACGTTGGGTCTCGATTCAGGCAGCCAGCAGCCTTCCAAGGAATCCTGAAAGAAGTCATTCCGGATCCCTGTTTCATCCCTTTTAAAAAATACTTCCTTAACTGCTCAGATGTCTCCCTCCATTTAAACAAAAGAGATCTGAAACAAAAGAAAAGTAACTGTACCTGCATAATATTGTGGAATGAAGCGGCACTATGTAAAGTGAACGGCGACCCCTCAGTGATAAAGCTTAGTAATAAGATATTAGAAAATGGTATCAGAATGGTGTGGTGTACATAAAATTGCAGTTATAATAATACCTTCCTCACCCGCATCTTGTGGATTATTAACACGCTGTGCGTGTTCTGTAGACTTTAGTTGCTCAGTTAGAAGAGGAATGCAAATGAATTGACAATTTCTTGACTATTCAAGTTAATTGTGTTTAACTCCTTGCATAAATGGAACAATTACTTTTTTAAATGAATATATGCTGCTTATGTTACAGAAAATCATGCACTATTACTATGCTTTCTGGTATTGGGCATTCCAAAGTTGATTGTGATGTAAATTGCAGCACTTTTTAAGCAGATCTCTGGAAATGTCCAGAATAAATGATAAGTGCAGTAACTTTATTTTTGTAATCCAACCTGTCTGATTGACCTTAGTAAGGTTGCCCCCTGGAGAATGTGTTCTTGGGTACTGACTCCCATGAAGAATACAGTACATTACTGTGCCAAACAGTATTGTTGTTAGAAAGTCAAAAGAGCATAAAACAAAGAGAAATCAGTTACCCGTGAGTTGTGAGAATAGGGGGCCATTGCTCCACAAGGATATGCAAGTGATCTCAACTAACACCACCAGAGCGCACCGGAAATTATCTAGTTGAGATAAATTGCTGTATCGTTGGAGGCAATGACCCTAGAGGCCACTTCTATTTCTTTTTATTCTTGGTACTTGAATTATTTTTCTTTACATCATTTAACAAAGGGTCACATTTCAAACTGTTTATTATTGTTTGCACCTGATGTAGAAACAGGTGTGCATATTTTATGTTACACTTCTTGGGTGGAATAAAAACAGGACATGATGTTATGTATATTATAGTATCTATTTAATAAAATATTTATATTGAAAAATGTAAAAGTTTGTTTTTGGGAATGATTCCAGAGTATAAAAAGGGCTGTTACAAAATGCTTTAAAAAGTAGATTCATGCAGAGAATATACTGTAATACCGTAATATTATTAATAACACCTAAATTATGCATTACACAGTTAATGTCAGAGCTGTCTCACTGGGCATCTCTTGTTTATAATTATGTAATTAGTACTTTCTCTTTAAATACCCTGACCACAACGACTGGCTCATCTTTTTCCTAATGTATCCTATGATTAAACTGTACCTCGTTGCTTACTGGCCTTAAAATTCTGAGCAGCGCTTAGCTCAAAGCGTTTCCTCTGGAATACAGAATACTCAAGAATGTAGTGAGTTTGCAAAGTCAAGATGAGTACCTCTGGATTCCATTAATACTGTGCCGTCCCTGACAAAAATTCATCTGTCCACTCTGCAGCAAGGGTGAGTTCTCATTAACACTGTCATCAGCGGAAGGTTCATTGTGGACTCCTGAAACATTGAGGACTTCTACACTCCTCCTGCAGCAGCAACTGAACAAAGTGGGGCACGGCCAAGGAAGGGCCACTTTAGGGGCTCCTTGTCCCCACTGCTGGTACACAAGGCAGTTCAGGAGGGCCTGGAGAGGGTTGAATACAGCCATCAAGTACCACAAGGCCAGAACAAAAGTGTCTGGGATCCCAGTGTTCCACATGGTCCAAAGAACTATGCCACTGATGATGTTGGGTAGCCAGCAGACATAGTAGGTGATGTTGATGCAGAGGAACTTGAGCTGCAAGGCCCACACCAACTCATGCTCTTGGTGGGTGTACCGGGATACTCGATGCATGAGGTGGTTTTCTACCTGTGGAAGTTATGTTGACTGTATTCATGTAACAAAATGCATAGAAGTGAAATAATCAGGAACCGATTCGTGTAATGTGACCCTTCTTCATGCTTTAAAATTTACTGCGTGAACATTGAAAAGTGCCTGACAAGTAGAAAATACCAGAATTTGGTATATAGTCCTTCATGATACTCTGGCATTGGCTTATTGGGGAAATGATACCAACTACCAAGCAAGCCATGAGGAATCCGAGTAATACAACCTTTATCTGGGTCATGCGATGCCAAGCAAATTTCAGGAACTATTTCAGTTCATCAACAAACTCTTTATCAACAACCCTCCACCAGGAGGATTGGTACGATATGCTTCACGGAAGGTCCTTGTAGGCTATCTTTGCATTGCAGTTTACAGATTGAGGTTAACAACAAAAAATATCAGGGATATGCACTACTTTAGATGAATGGGTCACATTACTCACATACTGCAATATTCTCATGTAAAAACTGGTCGTCACCTTTCTGGATGTTGAACTGTACAGAATGGGGTTGACCAACATAACCATCATGATTGGTGCAAACGTGAGGACATAGTTTGGCAGAAGTCTGGCAACAGCATCTTTTCCCAGATGACTGCAGCTGGAAATAGACAGACCAATCTAGAACTGAACCTGTGATATACAAATGCAGGGATTTAAATGTGGGTCAAGCGACCTTTTTTTCCCCACAGAGGTTAGATAAACCATATCAAAAGTTCCTTGTCAACAACCCACTGGTACATTGGGTTGTACAAGAATCCGACTCACTTGAAATCCGGCAAGTAGAGCACCCCAAGCCCTGAGAGGCATAAAAGAGCAGGAAGTCCCCAGGATATAGTGTGATACACCAAGGGCTGCCCCGACTTATCCGCCAGAATCAACTGGACATCTATTGCGTAACACAAGGTCCACATCCAGGTGGCAGTGTAAAAATACTGAATCAATCCCTGTAACATCAATAATATTGTCAATATGTCACATGTTGAAGATATGCAAATTAAAACTCACGGACAGCACTGCGCAGTTGATTCGTCCATATGAATTCTCTTCAGACATAAACCCACTGTGTTGCATCCATGAAATAGCCCTCACCAGTACCATCACAGAAGCAAATAAGTCAGCCACAGCCAGCCAAACAATCAGCTGCCTTCCTCTAGTTATGATGTAAGAAGTCCTTTGACGGCTTGATAACATCGGTTTCTGCCTGGGGAGTACCTAGAAAAATACAGGCCATAGTAACACTGGCTAACTATACATTGTGTTGTCACAAACCTGATATATGGCTCCGGATATTCCCAAAATCGAGGACACAATGCTCACCACATTGTACGAGAAGGGATCAAAATTGTGCATTATGTATCTCCCTTCCTGAGTCTCATTGTTGGACTGGAGGCAACAAAACGTCTGCATTGTCGGATCTGCCATTGTCTGCAGCTAATATCACTCAGGCACGTGTTTCTTAGATCCGCCGGTACTGGAGTGCACTGAAAACACAGGTTTATCTATGAAACCCCCGTATATCTGACTTATCTCCCCGCCCGAGTGAAAGCAGCCCTACTCAGTGTGTGGACAGCCAACGATGTATTCATGAATGTAGATAAAATGCGGCCTCAAGGTCCTCGTGCTACGAATGGTCTTGATTATCCATCTCGACATACCCCCTTATCTCTGGCTGCTGAAGAAAGTTGGCACCGGACAGTGCATCATTACAAGTGGCCCTTGTATCCAGACATCGTACTTTTAACTAAAATAAATCTGGGTGTATATAGCCTACGAAATATTTTTTGTGCATGCTCCCTATGAAAATAGCGAAGGAGTTCTTTGACTTGAAAATGTTCAGGGTGTAGATATGCAAATGAGGTCTTATCAAGAGAATTACGCATGTAGGGTTCATTAACTGGGGAGATACATATTTTTGACGTACCGGTATTGACGAAGATATGGAAGCAATTGCATTGAGCAGCATTTTTTGATGACGACCTTGGTATTTGTTTGTATTGAAAGTGCAGAAATGGATAGTTTCAAACTTTCTGCGGAAAACTAAATATTTGCAATCCGCATTGCGCAAACCTATAGTACTGTATACGGTATGAAATTCATCCGAACATGCCATGCAGTTTATTATCAGGATATTTTTACATCGTACCAAGAAACACTGTAAAGTCGCGATAAAAGTGGCGGGGTGTTTGACCACTGCCATATTGTACCATATGTACCATAAATCCGTCACTGTTTTATTAGCAAAAAAAAAAAGTGTTTATTGAAAAATGGTGCCGGTACGTGCGATGTTTCGCAATCTTTTCAGTACTAGTGCCGCATAATTTACCTTAATTGCCTCTCACCTTATGACCTCTGGCACCTGTACACCTGTAACCAGGCAGCCACATTGGGACAAAAAAATAAAATGGGCCAGCAGTTCGCCTCTGTCTTCGATCGACTTCTGGAAAAATCAATCTGGCATGGAAACCACCTGACAGTTGTGCCCACACAAAGGACAGCTTATTGACCTACTGCAGGTGGAATATAGCACCTGGCTATTTGGCCTACCAGAACAATGAGCATGGAAGAAGAAGAAGAGACTGAGAGGGGCCAGCAGGATGAGGACTGCTCTTTGGCTGCCTACAGCATTGAACGACAGATTGGCAAGGGGCAATTCAGTGTGGTGTTCAGGGCCAAAAGGCTGCGGGATGGACTCACCGTGGCTGTCAAGAAGGTGCACATCTTTGAGATGTCGGATGCTAAAGCCAGGCTTGATTGCATGAAGGAGATTCATCTGCTGCAGGTAGGCAGTGATATTTCCTGCTCCGGCATCCTCCACATGCTGAGTGACAGCTGTAATTAATTTGATTACCTAATTCCAGCAACTGGATCATCCTAATGTTATCAAATATCTGGCCTCCTTTATTGAAGAAAATGAGCTGAATATTGTCCTAGAATTGGCAGATGCAGGTGACCTGTCCTGCATGATACATCATTTTAGGCGTAGACGTCGATTGGTTCCGGAGAGGACAATATGGAAATATGCAGTGCAGTTGTGCAGTGCTTTGGACCATATGCATTCTAAGAGGGTTATGCACAGAGGTGATTGTAAATTTCAGCCAAACAAAATATTCCAGCTAACTTGCCAACCGTACCTTAGATATCAAGCCGGCAAATGTATTTGTGACGGCAGAGGGTGTCCTGAAATTGGGTGACTTGGGCCTGGGTCGCTTCTTCAGCTCCAAGACAACAGTGGCTCACTCCCTAGTTGGCACCCCTTATTACATGAGCCCTGAACGCATACATGAGCATGGGTATAACTTTAAAAGTGATATTTGGTCCTTGGGATGCCTCCTGTATGAGGTAAGCTAGCACCCTATCTTACATGTTTTACCATCCATGTAAACATAATTTGTTACGTCACAGATGGCAGCATTGCAATCACCATTTTATGGCGACAAGACCAACCTATACTCTCTGTGCAAGAAGATTGAGCAGTGTGACTATCCTCCTCTGCCCTCTGACCTGTATTCAAGAGAGTTAAGGGAACTGATAGCGGCTTGCATAACAGCTGATCCAGACAGCCGGCCCGATGCTGCCACGGCCCATCAGATGGCCAGGCGCATGTTCGCAAGGTTTTCTGCCCCTGCCTCACCTGCAACCACTGAACAGGAAGATGCTTGAATTGTAATTTTGGTTTCATTTGTTGTACCTGTGCTACATTACATTACACTGTATATCACAAATATGGTTAGTGAAATCTGTCTATCCTAGATCCTGGATGTAGCTGAAACTTATCCATTACAGAGATGTTTTGACTCAGAGGATGATTTTTCAAGGTATTTATATGGCTGTGCGGAGTTTTTTTTTGTGGAACTTGAGTGAGGTCACTATCAAATAAGTACTGCTTGCAAGGACAATTGTAAATAATTTACTTAAATAATTGTGGAAAAATTCATAGCAAGAGGCACTAAATTGGCAGCATTACAGTGAACACGTCTACTCATGCACTGGCAGTAAAATTTTTGTCAGAAACCTTCTTTCACGATTCACTACATTTCAAGAATCAACTCCTCTGAATGAGAGGTTCTTGAAAATAAATTAAGAATGAGAATTGATCCCACTCACCGAGTAATTTAACTGTTTCAGTCACTACCAACACACGTAAGCATTTGCAATATCTGCATGGACAATTCTTGAATTATCAACATAGGATGAAGAAAGCTGACCAATGCCAATAACATTCCAGTATCTTGTAGCATACTTGCTTAATGTGGCAGAGAGGGATTTATTTTAAGGCAGATTTAGCTTGATTTCCTAAAAAGTGGCAAGCCAACCTTACTATCAATTGTGTGCTATCCAAATCTCGTTAGCCCTTTCTCAATCTCAAAGAAAACAACACCTGTAAGAAACCCAGATTCAGTGCATAAGTTATGCAGGGCCTTTGGGAGTGATAAAAATTATGTCATTTCCAAGAAATTTTCATTATCAAGACATTCCTTTTACAGAACATTGTATTTCTAGTTTCTAGTACTTTAAAATTTACACAACACTGACAAGGCCATTTATTAGTTTTTCCATCAGTACTGTACCACTACAGTTACATGGCCCATGTATCTTGAACTGTACAAAAAAGATTTTTTTTATTTTTGTTTTTTTGTTGCTGGGAACACATTTTCATGCAGCAGACTGAATCCCACTTCCCTGTAGTTGCTCCCTTGCCTTCCCTTGTTTCCTAGGCATCTTCTTCCCTCCGGAAGTGGCTGCATCCAGTTCCTTTGGCTTGTAATAATGGGGAGCCAACTCCAACAGCCATGCTGCTTCAATTGTCAATACCTGCCTCATATACTCTTTCGAGGTGAACACAAGCTCATGATAGAGAACACATCGAGGCAGTTGCTCAAATAAGCAACTAGCTGGATGCACATGCACTGGTTGGTTGTGCTTCATGGTGCGATAGGTGCCACCTTTCCCCAAGCGAGCTGCATGGTAGAAGTAACCTGCTGCAATGGCCTTCCTAAGGCGAATGGTGTCTCCATCGCATGAGGTCATCTCCATTTCGACGCGTTGGGCCAATCCTTCAAGCTGTTCCCGCACATCACGAGCACGCTTCATGGCCCTGTGTTGAACAAAGTGCTCGAAGCACCACTGTGCTGAATAAGAAGACTCTGCCCACTGAGTGTACACATTGAGAAGGGTTAGATGGTCACCATCTGCATGGAAGAAGCCCTTTCTAGCAGCATCTGCATGCAATGCCTTTTCTTTAGGCCTGTAGAAAACTGCTGCATCTACACTGAGCATTGCTGCTATGCTGAGGACCTCTTCTGTGCACTTCAAAGTCTCTGATGCAAGTATCATCTTGGCCATAGGTGGGTCTAATGGAAATTCAGCCATGCGACGCCCAAGCTTGGTTAGTTCACCTCGGTGATTCAGTGCACCCAGAGCATAAAGTTGCTCTAAAGCTAAGACTAAGGTCTCATGTGGAGGTGGATCCAGAAAGTCAAAGTGGACCAAGTCATTAATTCCAAGTGACTTGAGTAAAAGCACAGCATTTCCGAGATTGACACGCTGTATTTCTGGTACTGTGTCATCCTCCAACTCATGCTTGTAAGCCCACGCAGTGTAGAGTCGAAAGCACTTCCCAGCAGACACTCTCCCAGCACGCCCTGCCCTTTGACTGGCTGATGCTCTGGAAACAGGGGTAACCACCAATGACTCCATTCCAGTGCGGGCATCATATGAATTTTGCTTGCAGAACCCAGGATCCACCACATACACCACACCATCAATTGTGAGTGATGTCTCTGCTATGTTGGTTGCCAGGACCACTTTCCTTGCTCCTGGAGGTGCTGGAGCAAATATCTTGGCCTGTTGGTCAGACGGAAGATTTGCATAGATTGGCAATATGAGTAGCTCAGGTGCTTTGGAACCCAATCGACGTGTACGTTCTGTCAGTAGCTCCTGGCAAGCCTCAATTTCTTCCTGAAATAAACAGAGGTCATGGTGAGAACTGATATCTTCTAAATCAAAACACCTCATTCCCTGCCATATTCTATTGCACATGAAAAACGGTTCGAGTACACTAAAATATGGGAATGCTAAGGCCAGGGTGCACCAGTCAAGGTAGAAAATCTCACGAAAATTTAATGCCAACAACAATTAATAAACTACGAACATATATTAAATCAGAGTTAGATCGTCTACCTTGAGTAGTGCAACCCAGCCCTCAGCAAAAAATCATTTACTAGATATATTACGTAATTACATTACGTCTATCATATGCAAGGGGTTGCAAATTGAGAAACCCACGCAATTCATATTGAATTTTCCTCTTCAGCTGCAATAAGATGCTATGTTGGCCATGTATAAAATGATAATAACAAGTTGTGTATCTTCAGAAACTAAGACTAAGCATGTCATTCTTATATGACCAAGGATTTCCCCTGCTGCAAATGACATTATGTATTGATCTTTGTACAAATTAATCTGCTTGGCAAA
This sequence comes from Catajapyx aquilonaris, assembly GCA_000934665.2. NCBI lineage: Eukaryota > Metazoa > Arthropoda > Diplura > Dicellurata > Japygidae > Catajapyx > Catajapyx aquilonaris. The sequence goes on along the minus strand of KZ538176.1, from coordinate 242,833 downwards.
TAATTACTGCAATGTAATAAACATCCCAGGCAGAACTCTGATGACAAAATAATTTTCAAAAATTGATGTTTTACTACATTTACCTTCGACAAAAAACATTACATACCTGACCAGACAAAAACACCAAAACATCTCCAGGTGGCTGTGTCACATGTATCTGCAAGGCAGTTGTCGCACTCGCCTCAACATAGTCGGCTTCAGGTGCTTTTGTGTAATAGATGTCGACTGGAAAGCGCCTGCCAGGTATGCGAAATACTGGTGCCTCGTCAAAAAAGTCAGAGAACTTCTGGGCATCCAATGTTGCGGATGACACCAGCAGCTTCAAATCTGGCCTGAACCGAGCAATGTCCTTCAGCAGTCCAAAGAGAATGTCTGTGTGCAGTGTCCGCTCATGGGCTTCATCAATCATAAGCACACTGTAACTCTGCAGGTCAGCCTCTGAAAGGAACTCACGTACCAACATTCCATCTGTCATGTACTTGATCAGTGTTCGCTCTGAGGTGCAATCCTCAAAACGGATGCTGTATCCAACATCATTCCCAAGCTTGACTTCCATCTCCTGTGCTACACGGGCTGCTACGCTCATGGCTGCCACACGCCTTGGCTGGGTGCAGCCTATCATCTTTCCATCCTTTGTAAACCCTGCCTCATGCAAGTACTGTGGGATCTGAGTCGTCTTGCCAGAGCCTGTCTCGCCCTCGATTACCAGCACCTGAAAGAAGACGCATATATCAAGAGATGGTTTCATACACTAACTAAGTCTATTTACCCTTACACTTCAGTCATGCCTCAAGTATTTCAAAATTGACAGACATTTTTCAGAATCAATGTGAAAATGCACTGATGCTCAAGTTGAAAACATAACACTGACCTGGTGATCCATGACAGCTTTGACCAAATCTTTCTTGAATGGGAAAATGGGAAGACTCAGCTTGGTCTCCTCAATCTCAGTTAAGTGACTCCTGCTTTCCTCCTTGCTCTTCAATCCTGGCTCATCATGTCCGGGCATCCTAAGTGCCTGCACAAACTCAATCTCCTCATCCAGTAGGAGCTCATACTCCTGCCCCTTCCGTTGGGCTGCATCCCTGGCCCCAAACCTGAGCCTGGCCGAGTGCATTTGCTCCTCCTCCCACTTGCGCTGCTCTGACTCTGGTCCCCTCCCGGCCCCTTCCTTCCCTCCAGCTCCTGCCCCTTCCCATTCATCCTCCAGGTCATCCACCTGTCCTCCACCCTTCTCGTCTGGCATGCGGTACCTCCTCACTTTCTCCAGCTCCCTTGCCTGTTCATGTTCCCGAGCCAACTTGAGCACCTTTCGCTTGTAGTCCAGATCACGCTTCTCCCTATCAGTCACAGACTCACCACTGAACAAGAACTCTTCATCTGCAATATCACCCTCCAACTCCAGCAGCTTGTCCTCTTTGCGTTTGGCCAAGTATTTCCGACGTGACTCTACACGTAGATGGGGGAGCATCTTCTCTCGGTCCTCCGCCTCAAGCTTCAGCCGCTTTGCTGCCTCCTCATATGCTTTCTTCTCTAAAAGTAAGTAACAAAAAATTATGAGAGTTCTCATCATGGCAGGCACAAACCACACTACTACTGCTATGTCATACTGCCACTACTACTACTACTACTACCAACAACAACAAACCTGATTTTGACATGACCTTCTTCTGCTTGTCCTGGTCCTTTTTCCTAAGGCGATCTGCAAACTCGTCTCTCTCCTTGAGGTCTTTCATCCTCTCCGACTCCATCTTGTCAAACTCATCTTCGGAGGAGGACCCTCCGCTCACTTCCTCCACCTTATTCTCCCTCTTCTTCTTCTTCTTCTTGGCGGGTGGTGCTGCCATGTTAACCTCCTCTTCTTCATCCTCCTCGTGGTCGGATACCAGCTTGTAGCTCCTGTTCTTGGCCTGCGCCTGCAAGGCCTCCCTCTCCTTGGCCCTGGCTGGCCTCTCCTGCGGCCTGGCCTGCCTGGGCACCCTGTTGTAGAGCTGCCTGGCGAAGGAGACGGCCTTGGCGTCCACCTGTATGGTCCCAGTGTCCCTGATGCGCTGGACCAGGTCCTCCGGGGTGCTGCTCCTCTCTGCCAGGCTGACCAGGAACTCTGCCACCACTGGGTTGCTCAGGCCCAGGACAGTGTGCAGCTGGTCCTCTACCCACTGGCTCAGATCCATGATTGTCTTCTCTCGTCTGGCACTCCCTCACCTGTGTGGGAATGAGCCTGTGAGCCAGCTATTGTTATGGTGCACCTCCGAAGTGTGTGCGATACCAACCAGTCACCTGTGGCGGTCCTTCGACCTGAAGCGTCGAGGACGTCGGCCGAGCGTCGTCTCTTCTCTTCCTTCCTGCAATGCTGCGCGTAGTGAGCGGTGCTGGTGATGGTATCGCCGTGCCAATGGGCGATGGCGAGTGGTGGGCGATGGTGTAGCTGGCGCCAAGACATCCCTAGGCCTAACTGACTGACCGCTGACCGTGTGGAGCACAAACTGCCTGGTCCCGACACCGCCGGATTCCTCTTCTCATCTGCCCCTCTACCTGTAGAGAGAGTATAGTGCATCCAGTGCACTGGGCCAAGCATGGTTCGATTCAAGAACAGGTAACAAGTCACACCGCCAGGGATCACCCAACTGGCCCAGTCCAATAATCTCCTTGTTGAACTGTGGACTACTTGCCCGGTATGATAAGGAGGCTGTGTCCTTCTGATGCAGAGGACTAAACACAAGTCAAACAGTTGTGCATAACAATGACGCTATGTATTCATATACGTTGATTCCTCGTAAAGATGGGTATCCACGCCTGTGTCAGAGAAGCCAACTGCTCATGCCCGTATCAGAGGAAATAGTAAAAGTTGAAAAATTTCAACTTTAATCCTCTTTCTGATGGGCCAGATGCCAGAGGGGCCCTGAGGTGACATAGAGTCCGTCTCGATGGACAAATTTTTTCGTGCAAGAGGACTCTGGCGCAAGAAACTTTTACGTGGATACCCAGCTTAACTCTTGCTTCTGAAGGGCTCTGCACATGGAGTTATTCACTTAGACTGTGTACACCTTCGTGGGTAGTCCGGGGTAGTCCGGGTAGCCCAGCCTGGGCTACCTGGGTAGTCCGGTAGTCCGTGTACGCAAAAAATGTAAGTGAGTAACCCCTTGACATGGAGACTTATGGCTGTCTCGGTCCCAGTTTGGAGACAATTTGCCATGGCTCCCCCAACATGCTACCAATTATCGTAACGAAAAGGAATGTGTTGCCTTTCCAATATTAATTTTTGGTGATGTAAAAATTATGGAGTAACAAACCAACCAATATAAAAAAAGGGGGGGCAGGAGGAATAACTACAAATAGCAAGTGAGAAGCAGTGTGATGTGCAATTGAGGTTCAGTGGTGTAACTAATTTGTCTGGCCATTACCTGCATCACATTTAATTACAATTTTAACAATGTTGGACACTAATACTTTATTTTGGCTTTATCTGTTTTCAGGTACATTGTTGTGGAGATAAATCCAACTGACCAAAAGACAATTCGAGGCTTAACATTCCCTTTGAAAGCTGTTGCGTTGCATAATGCAGTCATGAACAAAGTGCAACAGTTACATGGAGATTTTGGTGTAGCAGCAATACGAAGTGGTTTTACAGGTATGACACATGATTATACTGTGACTGTTGGCAAGCGAGTTTTAAATATCTATGCTATGAAATGAAATACTGTACATTATGTTTTAAATTATTTAAGGCATATTTAAGAAGGCAGACCATGGTCCTGACTAGTGTTGTGAACAAGATGGAATTGACTGCTGGAAAAAAAAAGAAAATTCGCGGGTTTTGTCTGGCTTTTTAATTCTACGTACCGGTTACAGTGTTGTACATTAATCGAGGCATGCTGCTAATGACATTTTCCGAAGTGGCAGAAGAAGGAATCAGGCGAGCAAGATTCCTTCTTCTGCGGCTTCGGAAAATGTCATTAGCAGAATGCCTCGATTAATGTGCAACACTGTACTACATGTATTCACTTCATTTTACAGGCAAAGTCCCTTACCAATGTGAACATCTTATTTTATTGTTTTGAAACTAAACAGGGAGTTCCCATTGAAATGACCTTAGTTGTTTGCAATTTTTGACACTTAGCTGCTTATTTTAAGCAGTTACTTTTTGGTGTCCTCAAATATATTATCTGATTCATTTGGTTCAATGGACAACATATTTGAGGCCTGGTTTCACAGCCTTGGGGAGTGTTTTCTGGTCTGAAAAGAACAGAAAAAATGACCTGAAAAATGTGTAGCATGTTTTCATACCCTTTGGATCTTTGTTTCTATGCTCACAAAGGGAGTTTCTCTTCAGAAAGTGTACATTACAAGTGCAATAGACTTATAGTCTATAACTGGTGAAGCCACCTCAAAAGCAATGACCATTTCTTGGTGTCTTCCCCATTGGCTGGCTTCATGTTCTGCAATTTATAGCCATCAGTGGGACCGCATGTGCTCTGAACAGTAAAATGATGACCCTCAATGCTCAAAATTGAGATTTCAATATGAATTTAACTACTTTTGCTGAGAGATCACAACAAGCATGGGCTACTGCTACAGTGAGTCGGAGTTGATGTTGAAAATATGACACATGCCCTCCCCCCCTGAATTGGTGGATTTGTGATGGTCTGTTTCATATTTGACCAATGTTGACCAGTTTCTTGAATTTCACTCTATACAGGGTGTTTCAAATGTGCGAGTTGCGTTAGTTATCGGAAATTTAGCTTGAAACTGTCATTTTTGTGTACCGTACCCTTTTTGTGCTCCGATCCAGGTGTCCTCTTATGCAACTGCTATATTCAACAACCTGAGTTTGGCATTACAGAAGTGCAATTATGTTCCTCATACTTTAGGCCTTGCACAGTATATCTCACTCAATACAGAAGAAAGTTAATTACACAGTTGAATTGGACAAAAATTGAATTGATTGATCTAGATTTATGTCACTACATTAACCAAGTATGTGTGCTGCACCAATACTAAAATTGTAAAGATATCAGGAAGGCGAAGTGGCCCTGTGGTAATATACATGCCCACGGATGGAAGGATCCTGGGTTCAATCCCATGCCCAGGCTTCCCCCTTCATCTCATGTGGAGTTGGGTCATCTCTGGCTCTGGCTCTACTGAGATGGACTGAGACTAACCACCCTGATGAACTCACAAAATGGCCAAGCAGTGACATTGCATGTGCACACCCCTGCACCCTTGCACTCCTGCACACCCCAGGCATGTTGCAAAAAGGTTCCAGTAATATACTTATGGTATAAATAATAAAGGTCCTTGTAAGGTCTCTTTGAGGTATGCACTGTATCCAATTATTATATTACGGTATTAATTTAACATTCCTCATGTACTGGTTTTTTTAAAAAAAACCATTTATACCTCGTTGGGAGAATTGGTACTCCATTAGGGGGGTGGAGTACCACCATTGGATGGGGCCAAGGGTAGGGAAGGAAGGAGGTGGCTGTGGCCTATTGTATGGAAACAACCCCGGAATTATCCTGGGGGGACCGTGGGAAAGCACAGAAAACCTCGGTCAGGGTTGCCGGCACCGGGATTCAGACCCAGGACCTCCCGATTACCAGTGGGGCTCCTTAACCACCACACCAACTTGCTTCGGTATCCTCGTGTACATCAGTTACTCAGCTGTTTATTACCACAAAGGTTTTAAGTAAATGTGATTGTATAAGGGCTTTAAGAATGCTTTTCAAAGAGATGCTGTTTCTTGTCAATAATTGCACTTCAGTAGCATTTGTTCTTATGCCTGTGTATTGTACTGTTTGTTGTTTCAGCAAAATATTGCAATGAGCACACCAGAGTAGCATTCATTCGGATACGCCATGGCCCACATAGGCTTGTAGCCTCAAGCCTTCCCTTCATCACTGCTGTGGGTGGCACCAGTGTGACTGTTCGGAGCCTGTACACTGGTGCCACCCTCCTGCAGTGCTCCAAGTTCCTACAGGTAGAGATAATAAAGTATAATTGGGTCGATGAGCACTGCACCATTGTTCCTATACTTGCAGCGATATCAAAGACAGCAACTGGATATCATGTGGAGTCAATGCTCATCAGATGATGAAAGAAGAAAAATGGAGGCTGCTTTCATGGCTCTGAAGAATCTGGATATGGAATACAAAGATGCTGCAGAAGATCGAACTAATAATGAGTAACTGTACATGCCTGTGTAATTTTTTATAAAGGAGCAAAACAAGTTTTTTTCGTATGCTGAGATTAATTTTTCAATATGGTCTTGTGGTGTAATGAGCTGAATCCCAGGCTTGAGATGCAACTTCTCAACACCGTGAAGTAGGACACTGTCGTGGGAAGACCTAGGAATGGTTAATTACTACCTGCACCAGTGCGAAGAGGAGTCACCAGCATTTTTCAAAAGTGTACTTCTTCAGGATGACACAATGTGGCCTGATGGTGTTGCAGCCTCAGATCATTAGCATCAGTTGTAAATCCACTTTTTTACATGCTCTAAGAAACGCTTGCACTTTTCCGACGTCTCGTACTTTAAAATGTCACTTCTCAAAGTGGGTCACAGAAACCCAATACTTTTTGGTTGTAAATTCTCTCTCGGGCTATAAGTGACTGACTGGACATACTTAGGATATAAAAGGGCTGGATTATTGTTATTGCCGTTACTTGACTATCTTAGGGTTGTGTCATGTTTTATTGTTTTGGAGTCAAACCTGTTTGAATTTCTCCTATCAATCCAATTTGGCAGAAAAAGCCTAGAAAGCTCGACTTATGTCAATAAGCAGCGATTTCTTTCCGAACTCTTCTTAAAACCTGATAGGTCCTGTGTAACGTGGAACATGTGCGTCATGTACTAGCAATTTTTTTTTTCATGGTGTGATTCACTTTCATGATTCACACCCTGCCTGCTACATGTGCATGAAGAACTTAAGAATAAAGTAAAAGCACATCTTTCGCGCCTCAAAAAAAGGAGCAAAAACGTGACAAAAATAATAACAGACACCTGCTTCTATTGTTCTAATTTGTGCCACGACTTGTCTTGAATATCAAGCAAAATGCAGATACGAAACAGATAAAACTATCATCCTGTTCACACCAAAATGTACCAAAATCTCAAAAAGTGCATTGCCACCAGCTAATTAACTCGATGCACTATATGTACCCACAAAATTTATTACATACACTTACAACTACTATGGTAAGAACCACAAGTAGAACGAGTTATCCACTGGACTATAACATATGACATGCTTGCGTGTGAGAATAAAAGCAACCCTTAAAATGGGTTGAGAAAGGAGCAGCACCGAAATTTCTTAATTACTGTCGCTTTTGCACTTTGTAACCAAGGAAAAGTGAAAATATTACCTGTCGACTTGAGGAGGATTCATGCTTTTGTGTCGCTGGAATTCGACGCGACATTTTCCTTGCGACCAATCATAATATTACCATGTGTGACATGGTATACAAAAATAAGCCGGTTTTCATCAATGTTTCCGTGTGTGTCCTGTTCTTCTGGTTTGGAATAATATTGAAAAAAATTGGGCACAACCAACCGGAAGGCTGGATGTGGAGACGCCTAGATTTCGCTAGATGTTGCTGAGAAAGGTCAGCAGTTTTCAAGAATCGGAACCATCATTTTTCATTGCCACTCGAAAAAAATTTGGAATAAAAAAAAACGAAAGCTGCTTCACACACAAGACGTAATGTGGACAACACAGTAGTGTCCCGTTTGCTTCATAGGTTGCCACACACATCACAGTGTCGGTAAGATCCACTTTTCATTGTAAATCATGTGAAAATTGCTTTTTCTTTTCCCACAATTTGGGCATTTTGACGACATTGTATGCAAATTACACTAACAATACGTTTGAAATTGCAAGCGTCCTTGTCACTCACATACATCCTGAATGAAAAATGGCGATTAGCAGACACCTCAACTTGCTGTAACTAATCCTAACATAACAATGTATTTCATAGTACCTATTTAGATAAATATGAGGAAAGAGTGAGAAAATTTTTTGAGTAGAAAAAAAAGCAGTTGTGCAAAAGTGCAAAATATAACCTATTTTAAACTCCGAGGTCGGAGGTTTCATTTTACGCAATAATATAAAGAGGGACTAATTTTTTTGTGTTCATATTCAAGGAATTCCATGCAATCGACGGGAAATACTACACACAAAATTTCTCCTGATTATTACAAGTGGTTACGGTGTGGTCCAGCGTGAAAGGGACATATCATCTCGAAACGCTTTCATAATGATCTCTCCAGAATGGTCAGTGATTACGGGTTTTCCAGTGATGCCTTCGATTTATTTTATTTTTTTTTACACCTGGTCTGATCTTAGTTATATTTCCGGGAAGACTCACATCATGGAGGGAGATTCACATGGACAAGATGGGAAAGTTAATTTTTTTTATGTCTGTCTAAAGAGTGGTTGGAAGATAATTTATGACTTATGGGAGAGTTCTTAAGTTTTCAAACAATTGCGATGTGTGCAACATTTTGGCCTCCTTGCGCTAATGTGTCACTGAAATATGATGCAGACAAGGGAGCGTCCTAATTTTCAAGCATAATGCAACTTTTGGGGGGATATATTTTCACACTAGGGCTAGCATGTACAATGCACTCGGAAGTAATTCATAAGCCGTTACTGCAACAAGTCCATAACGATTTTCAGGCAGGTAATAAATCTTCTAAAAATTTGTACATGCATGAACGAAAATTTTCTCTTAAGACAGTGTACATCTGATCAGTTTTAAGTATTAACTAGTAAATGTCACTATTTGTACCTGTAGGATGAGGGACATGTCTACTACATCCACTAACGGAGATTACATCTAGAGTCGTAAAACTAACAGGCTTTGTTACAGATACCATCACTCTGTAAAACGGAAATGAACTTGTGGTGCAAATATAACATCACTGTTAACATTCTCTTATTCATATCATGAACAAGTTTACAGGAATTTCTGACAGACAGTGTTTGGTTAATTGTTATTGAGGGTAGTAGCATTAGGTGGTTACAATAGTGCGTGGGCTGAAACATGCATTCCGTTGTGTCTGCTACATTTCTTCACAGTTTGACGTGCTTTAAAACGGTCTGTTGTAAGACTCCCACTGTGTGGCTTGTTATTGTTGCATCCAGACTTCCATTTGTGTGGCAAGGAGACTGCTGTTATTTTCCATTATCAGGTGCTGTTATTACTTGACCATTGTCCAGTACCCAAACCATATTTAGCCAAACTGATCGTGACACACGAAGAGCACTTGGGCAAAATATGGAACGAGGCAATAATGAATGCTTATTGACACTTTCTCTCTGCCACACAGTTTGGTCCAACGGAGGTTACTAGGTCATGCTGACATTCACAATATTGAGTTAATTTCATTTCAATTACTGTCCCTGTAAAATGATTTGCAGGACCGTTGACGGCCGTTAACGGCCGTTAATGGCGGTTAATGATGCGACCCACTGAGGGTGATGTCAGGTCCTTGAAGAGCACGTGTTCAACAAAGGTGGAAGTGTCCCCTCGGTGAAATTGGGGGATCCCAGAAATTCACAGTTGGCCGGCGGGCGGGTGTGCGATGGAGAAAGTCTTGACAAGGAGGGTCGCAGGCTTGGAGAGTGACGCAACCGACGCCATTTCATGGCCCACAGGAAGCGAAGAAAGTGTTGTGAAGTTGGCTGCTCCGGCTCTTGCGTAACTCAAGGACTGTAAAACGGACGCCCGGTGCAAATTGGGGCGTTCTCGTAGCAAGGCTGCTCTGCTCCAGAGGTCATCCGATAATTCCGAATGATTTCACAGGTCACGGATGACCCTTTAGTCCGTGAAAGTGGTGCCTTGACATCTGAAGCGTATGGATGGACACGGCAAAGGACAAGGCAACAGGCAGATGAATTGGCACATTTCATGACCATTGCTGTTATTGTTGAGCAATTGGAGTTACTTTGACGGAATGTTTCGAGCTATGTTGGGAAAACATTATTGTGCGTCCTACTTCGTTTTACTGGCGTGACTATAGGGTAACTTGCAAATGTACTATCCATGGTTGATGCTTCGAGTTAATTGCAAATGGACAGCAATTTAACCTACAGAGAATATGTAATAAACGTTTCGGGCAAATTACTTAATGGCGTACCCATTTCGTCAGTTTTAATGTAATTATCAAGTGTGACCTCTATTGCGAGGGGGTAATTTTTATATCGAATCTGGTGCCCTTTTTGTTCGAGTCTGTCGCAAGCGTAACAATTTTTAGATCTGTAATATTCCGTTGTTCGGTTCTGAACATTAATAATCCAGGATATAACCCTTGAGAAAACATGAAATTGACAGGGGAAACTCCGGTAGAAAGGAAACTGATCAGTAGGCCACTCTACATATTTTACGCCTTCAGTTATGTGGAAGGAAGAGATTACTGCATACAGTAGCAGAATCGAGGCGAAAAATTGATCCATATTCAGATAATAATCTAATAACCAGAACAAAAGGTTTCCTATACTAACTTCTTGCTACAGACCAATTTTGGTAATACAGTAGACTTATCTAAAGCGGAGGCAATGCTTTCCGTGAAAATTCTTTCGTTATATGGGACGAACTTACCATGCAGAAACTATTCGTATTGTGTTTAACAAAACATTTATTCATATCATGGGATTAAAATATTGCGAATCTACGAATTCCTTACAACTGTGAGATATTTGAAAATGAGGCATAGAAGGAAGTGGCTTTGCTGTAAATCCACGAATTTCTTCATAAAATTCTGACGTATATGGTTTGCTTCGAGACGCTTAGGAAACGGCAATAACAGTAACCGAGATTGCTTAGGTGCTGCTAACAAGCTCTGTAATGACAGGTTCTCTCCTCTGCCTATTATCTCAACAGCGGAACACTACTTTGCCAGGTTTTTGAGGTTTTGTCGTTATGTCAGCGAAATGTGAGAAAACAGACACGTTCTAACTTTCGCGCTAAACGAGACCTGACCTTTTAACACATCATTGGTTGCATGATAAAATTGAGGTAAATTTATAATTTCAACATTTAGCTGCCGCATACCTGCATATTGACAAATATAGAACGTGCTAATGTGACGTTAATAACGCAATTCCAATCGTTTCTTCTTGACAATAGTGTCCTAATGATTCTTCCGGGAGAAATGGGCAATCCCATTTAGTTTTTCAAGATTGAAAAAAAAAACTTGGACACCAACTTGCAAAACCAGGGGCAACTTCATCACGATCTGAACTCGAACATAGTTGGCCAATGAGGTCTGCCGGATTGTATTGTGCATCCCGGTATTTCATTACATATAGCCAGCGGGAGTTAATGAGGAGTGGTTGCGCTACTGAGGATGAGTTTAAAAAAGAAAGAAAAAAAGGGTCAAAATATATGTAGGTCAACGGAAAAGCTAATAGTTTTTTTTCCATGGCATTTCTCCGGCGTCAAAATGTGACGCATGCGAAAATGGATGGCAGGGTTTTTCACTTTCAGTTGAATGATTGCTTGAATCTGCCATAGGGTGATGCAACCGGATTTTCTTGCAAGGAGAGAGATACCAAAAAAAAAAGGAACGATTGCTGGCAACTTCACACCTTCACTTCCTATTGGCAGGTGCTAAACTTTTATTTACATAATGCGGAACGTTTCTGGTGACAAGTGTACGAAGGAGAGGCATTTAAACCGTTGACATTATGCAGCACTTTCTATAATTAAAATTGAGCCAATTCATTTTTGGTGGCATTGATTGTTGCGTCTTTCTACAAACAATATTGTAAGTCATGACCCCCCTCTTTGTACCTTGACACCTTCAGCTTCCTTGAACCTCAACATCTTTAATATTACAAAACATCTCACGTAACAATCCATATGGCGTCACAACAATCGTGCCCTTTCCGACCTTGCACAAAGCAGGTATGGAAAGTGACCAACTGGAATAGTGGTCATCTCAGCATCCGTGATTGCCCACCCACGCCAGACAACATCGTGGGGATGATCCTCCACACGAGTTCTCCGCCCTTTGATAGTTCAGCCTAGATTGTAGCAGTCGTGGTGAGCTGTCTCTTCCGGACAGTTGCAGACCCAACAAGTGCAGCAGGAGTTGGTTGGTGGCAAAAGCCTTTCTCCTCCAGATTCATCCCACTTTCTAGATCCATTACCGGAGTTTGCACCAAGTTCCGGTTTTCCTTTTTTTTATATACATATTATTTTATCCCCTCACCATGTGACGCAATTTTGGTGTCCAGATGGACACTCATGGACTTTCCAGACGATAAAGGACATCCCGGACACTTATTGTGTCATTCTTGTTTTTTCCATCCTACGTGCTAAGTTTACACATTTTTGTTTCTCTTCAGTATAACTGCAGTGTGTCTGATGCTGTTCACGGTCATTTTGCATCAACAGTTAGTTAGAAAGCAAGAGCTTTCGCACCTAGAGACATCATAGTCATCCGACGAAGATTACAATCATTGTTCAGAAATAATGGCGTGAACTTTATTTTGAAAACGCCGCCCTTTTTGCCTCATTGTATAATTTGATAGGAATGGGGTAAGCTTTGGTTTGAAAAAAATATAATAATAATAAAAAACCACAGATGGTAAGTGATGAGGCAAACCGGCGTGAGTTTTTTTCACATTGCAATACATGATTTTCTTCATGACTGCCCCGCCCTAAGAGGTTCTGCTTAACACCGCTTGTCTTCCCAGGTTCTGGTCAGGTTTTTGGGGGGTTGCAAAAAGTGGGCTCTGCCCATGGGCGGATTTCTATTGCCTTTTCCGCAAATTTGTTGGGGCCGGGAGGGAAAGCATGTGGAATTTATCAGCGGTGTTTTGCATTGGAATTTTCATGACAAGTGCCGATGGTGCTGATATGATAAGTGCGTCATTAAGATTTGAAGCTGTTAAATTGCGCAACAGCCTGTTTTATAGTGGGCGACAACTAGTGTGTGTGTGACACGTGACCTGTTTGTAATTACTGTATTCGCAACAGGTGAAAAAATGTTAATGGCTATTAAACCATTTAACTATTAAAATAATAGTATTGTTTTACTACACATTGATTACGTCAGGCATGTAGAAAAGCAATGTTTAAATTATTGTAATTTGCAAAGTGATTTATTGATAAATCATCGGTTCCCTGCAATTCCGCAAAGGCGGGTTAAAAATTAAAAACATACCATGTTTGATGACAGTTGTTTGAATTGTTGTGGGATGGTTTGTAACGTGGAAGTGGGACACATTCAATAGCAGGAGAAAGGATGATTACCTCCGTGTTATCAGCGGATCTACCATTACAGGTTCTGCAGCATTACGTTAGGTCAAGATTTACTAAAGGAAACGATCATTAAAATGCGTGATTCAGGAAATGTTATGCACATTATGAGCAGATTCTGACACACTACACATGGTCAATAGTGGCATATGGAAGAGTTATTTTGTTGATTCACTTTCATCCTAAAAGTTTCACCTTATCTCACAAAGGATTCACCTCACTTCATTACGATAGCCCAACTCGCCTCAGTGGATCAACCTGACTTACCTGTGTAGCAGGTTGCGGACCTATAACAATGAAAATGTATTCGGAAAAAACTATATGGAAAAAATTTCTTTCCCCCATATTTTTAACTTTCATTTATTTATCCAAAATTGTTGCTCTTTTTCTGCATTGCAGCGTGTCCAATTATTGCAATGAAGCGGTACAGAAACTGCATTGTACAAACGGTGCTTTTAACACATGATCCGCAAATAAACCCAATAATTGACTTCCCAATCTGGAAGCTAGTGGTTGTTCTAACGGTGGAAAATCCATAGAAAATGGTTACGGTGTATTAAACGTAAGGTGTGAGGATTATAATCAGGTTCATGGTCAGTGGAGCTAAGCTCAGTGGGTGAAAGTTTCTTCAACAGTAGGCAAAGATGGATGGGAATAATTCCACCCCCCACCGCCCTAACAACAGAAAGAACCATGCAACCTTGCACCATCAAAGAGTGGCTGACACGTACACATGGATACGTAACATACAAATAAAGTATTTTTAATGTGTCATTTTTTAAAAGATAAGGACGATTTAGAATTACCGTAATTTTATGCCTGCTCTCATTGCTATTGCCAAGGTCGTTGGGCTCCATGTCACAAGTGGAACGTGCAACTTTGGGGTGGGTTCGTATTGTCTGGTCCCACACTGAATCTGCATGCGATTAACTGTAATGACTGGTTTTATTGTTTCAACTTGTCGCAGGGGCTACGTGCTTAATGGCTTAATGGCTAATTTGGCGATTTGTCAAAAATTATAATGGCGCAAAAAAAATAATCGAGGACATGGAAATGCACATGTTCAGAATGTAATCCGTAACTCTCGAGTATGGTCATTGAACCTGTTGCACCGCTTATGCTACTTAACCTTACATGCACCATAAAAGTCGACACGAAACTGATTTAATCTTAATTTAAAGCTTCTTAAAAAAACTGCATTCATTTCCTTTAAAAGTGCACAAAACAAACACGAGCCAGCATTACATTATCTTCCTTATCACATTAGCATAATATGGAGTTAGATAATAATTATTATTACTAGTCCACCGGTGCCAGTGTATTCGAGGAGTGTCATAGGGCTGCCCCAGCTACTCCTCGCCCCGGCCTGATGAATTAGTGCCGTGACCAAAAGGTGGCACAGCACTCACCAGGGGCCCTTCTTCCGGGGCGTTCCAGAGGTGAAAAAAATAAGGCTATTATTATAGGGGGAATTAGTAGTAGTAGTAGTAGTAGTAGTAGAAGTAGAAGTAGTAGTAGTAGAAGTAGTAGTAGTAGTAGTAGTAAGCCTTTCTTGGTTTTGGAGTATACAGTATAACTTTTTTTAAATGTAAAATGCAGGAAATAAGTTAGGCCCGTTAGAGTGAGGTTGGAATATTTTGATTGTTGTACATAGCTACATGAACTTGCTCTAACATTGTGTACTTGCGTGACAATGCCGTTGCTTTAGGCAATGTTATTTTCCTTAGGGAGAGGAAGTGGCGCATCGATAACGCCCGTTATTCCCAGGAAGGTCTATGATTCGAACAAAATCCAAGCATTTCCTTTCTCATTCATTCGGATTTGGGTCACTTGGTTTCGTCTGAACTAGACTAGGAGACCTGATGCCCCGAAGGATTTTGAGCAGAATGATAAATATCTTCCTTATCTAACTGACACTTGCCATCAGCCACCTTGCAATACACGATGTTGCATGATTTTAGTCCGGTTTTTATAATATGTCATTTTAAATCAAAGTAGAGTGATTATGAGAAAAAATATTGGTTGATGTCAGTCTCGACAGTGTGTTCCTATACATGAAAAATCCGGTTTGCTATTTGTCCTTTCCCTTGCAGCAGGACAGCACTTTTTACCTGAATTTTACTACCTCGCCTTTCTCCATTTTGGTATGTGTCGTCTGGAAGGGAGTGTACAACTTTATCCCAGATGTGCCACATGACGTAACGACCGCAATTAGTCTACTGTTAAACAACAATCTGGTCAGGGTTGACTCGGTTGTCGTAATAATCCTCTGGTTTAATTGGACTCTCATTCACTTACACAAATATCTAGAACACATGAAATCCAATTGACATAAGGCGAAGCAGGTCGCATATTATTTTAATTTTTCAAAAACAAAAAAAAATAAGAACATGGGCGCGATAATTACATGCGGTTTATAACGATGAAGGAAATGAAAGTGCAAATCACGACAGCTTCATATTACTCGTGGTCGTGCATGAAAGGGTGATTTTTCTCATCTTGAAAGTCGATGTTAAAATAAAATTTGACAAAGTTGCTCATATGAACCACCCTATACATCACAGTCGTCCGAAAAATTAATTTGGCCGCTTGCAAGAGCGTTACATACGAAAAACAAACGGGCCAAAAAATGGTGAGAAAGTGCGTACAGTTTGGCAAGGTTTCCTGTTTCATGTCTGGTCTTATAGTTGCGATTGCGACAATATTTCCTTAGAGACGTAATCACCTGAGTGTGACACAGCCCCCTCGTCAACACTGCTTATTTTACAAAATCGCCAACGCTTTGAACACGCCACTACGATGAGTGATGACTGATGAGATTCACGAGAAAAACAACAACAACAACAACCAACAACAACAACATTCTGGATTATCTGGACAAGTTAGTCCAGATAATCCAGACTATAAATTTTGTTATATTTTTATTTGCGTTTTTATTAGTTATTTTTATTTATGGATATTATTTATTAATTATTAACAGCTATATGTGCAATATTGGTGATGTTTCATGTTACATAACTGTTTTTTTCTATCCCCTGTCCATTTCAAGCTACGGCTACGATATTACCCAAAAACATATCCTATTTTCTCATAGTTGTTACTAGGCGGTGAGTTTGAAGCTGTCATGTCATCTTATCAGATTTTGACCTCAAAAACGCTTTCTCACCTCTTCGCCAAACCTGTGTTTTTCTTCCCTAGTGAAAATAGGCGTGGTTTTGTACTTGCACCAAACATAGACCAGGTCTATCTCCGAAAAGGATCTTTAGTTTTTTTTACGCCTCATCTGCATCGAAACTAAATTGCGATTTTTATTTTGCTTACCGGAGGATTCGCAAGGTTAGGCAACATTTTCACTTATCCGAATAAAATTATCCAACCGATAGAGCACGTCGTCCGATAGTTTCACGTAGAAAAAGTAGATACCGCTGCTTGATTTTCTCTATAAGTGGAAGTAATTAAAATAACTTTTCAATCAAATTTGCCACGCTTTCGTCAGTGGCCGATTGGCCGTGTCGCAAGAGTCACGCGCATCAAAATATGCAATTGTTGGCAACAATACTATGAATAGGGAATGCGCAATATAATTTCCGGGGCCGCACTACATAACGGCATTTCACGTGGGATTCTTACGTGGAAACCAGATGCTAATGATGATGGACGCAGCCTGCTGACCCCAACTGGCCAACTGCATGTGCATGAAAACAAGGGTGAAAAAGAGGTCAATAGGTCCTTCACTTTCGTTGCTTCCCCCCCACCCATATGAAGCGTAGTCAGGCAGGCCGTCCATGGCCAATGTCAGATGTGAGGTCACCCAGGGGGTCAAGGGAACCTCCCATCCAAGATGTCACCCACTATGACAACCCAAGTGACCTTCCTGGTCCAGGGATCACGGGAAAGGAGAAATAGGCATACGTTGTGTCACCCAACTTCCACATTGCCTCAGGACTTGCAGGAAGCAAGGGAGAGTTGAAATTTTCTTCCCCTCATTGTTACGTCATGTGCACACACATTTTTTTTTATCTAACTCCAATTTAGGTGGCGAAAAGCCTATACCAATTTCGACTAATGCTACATGGCGAAATGAAGATGAGTATCGATTCTAATATTAGTTGAGAAATTTTCTCTTGATTTCATTCTTCCTGTATAGAAATAGTGTTAGATATTACTATTAAAATAAATGCTATTTACCCAGATATGACTGTTTAATTTTTAAATATTTTTTACTAAACACAATATTGTGTTTGTACAATTGTTGACAAAAAATAAAAATCAGACATTTGTAATACAAGTGTCCTATATATAGGACGCTAGGCATAATATGGCAAATGCATACTGGTCGTAGTCGTAACCCTTGGGGTAACATTTATTTTTGAATATTGAAATTTTTAAAAAAAGTCGTCATTGTGAATATTGGCTGAACAGTGATATCATATTTCAAAAAAAAAAAAAACAACAAATTTTGATATTGGAGGGGATGGGAGTAGGGGGAGGGTCTCTTAGTCAGGGGTTGGTCCCTTAGGTCTGTAGCCACCAGAATGAGGTTACCTGAGATTATTCTCCCTTGGTCGGGCTTACTTTCACTTTGCATAAAAATTCCTGGTGAAACCAGCCAGCAGCTTGCCGTGCTCGGGACCCTTACGAGGTCATCAGAGGGAGGGATTATATAGCTACTTTTTCCGCTGGTTTGCAAGAGAGAGAAAGAAGGAGGGGGTGTATAAGGCGGGGGAGGTAAGGTAGGGAAGGAGGGGGAGAGTGAGAGATAGAGAGAGTGAGACATTGAGTGAGTGTATTAGTGGCTTGCAAGTCTTGTGCTTTAGCAGTTGGCTCTGGAGCCGAAGACAAGGAAGACCACGTGTGGTCGAGAAGAGCGAAGGTAAGACCATGAGTGACCCTCAGGAGATATGTGTAGGTCAATGTGAATGTGGTGCCTTGTTGTGCGGTGGAAATTTTTTTTATATCGGGAGTGAGGTAGGACCATTGTGAGGAACCTTTCAAGGTAGGACCCAACTGTGAGTGCAAATATGTTTCAAACCAAGAATGTGGATTTGCAGTAATTTGCCAGCTGATTAGCTGTGGGACAATTTGAGAGTGAAGAGGAGTTTGAAGGAAAAGAGCGTGGACATGGCTTTCTCCCTGAATGGGACACGCAGACTTGGAAACTGACAGGCGGTGGACAGAAAGGGACACTCTTGGAAACTCCTACGTTTCGGTCCAGCACACCTCAAGCTGACTTCAAAGGTCCAAATCACAGCATGCGTGTGGCAGAGAGTGAAAATTTCCCTCACGCTTTTTCGTCAACTGTTCGTGTGTTTGGTGGTAACTCCGCCATTGTTTCCGGAAGTAACTCTGGCTGCCATTATCTAACTTGATTTTGATTTCAATCTCTTACAAAATGGGAGGGCGGTGTGGAACACTTGCCGCTTATTATCCCCTTGTCAAATAATTCTAAACAATGGTTTACAGGAAGATGTGTTACATTTTTTTTGAGAGGCGGAAACATGATTGTGGTAACCTGTTTTAATCCTTATGCAATAGTGTGAACAATTTGCGGGACTTGGTTTCATGGTCAATTATTAAAATCTTGGTTCTATTATGCATTGTTCGCGCGAAAACTTTCATCGTAACGTAACATGCGTTTTATCACCTGAACAAAGTCTCAATATGGACCTAATAGATTACACAATAGTTAACAAATCGTATTTTTGTAAAATATTACTTTTCTGAAGATTTCTCCATCTGCAAACAAAGTCGCTTTCTCTAATTGTTAAACTCCATACATTTTATAGTCTACATATTGAATACAAACAATTGGTTGCATCGATTTGAAATTAATTAATTACAAACTAATTTGCGTACCGTCCAGTATCAGACATGAAGACATCTCATGCTACTTTGTTGCAACTCATGCATCACGCACGTTGCATCCCATACAATTTCTGTAACTCACACATGAGCCGGTCACACTTGCACACTAGGTTTCTAATCTAGATGAAGTTGCGTTTTCAACATTTTCCTTATAAAAAAAAACTCCACTCACTCTCTCTTTTTCTTCTTACTCGCTCGGAACATATCGTTCAGGTTTGGGACACAATTTTTTTTTTGTTCTTCATTTTCTGTCATGAGTTTTGGGGGAAAGTACTCCTTACACTTCTTCTGATCATGACCTACCGACTTATTACCACCCGAGAATCACTAGGGAGGAACGAACGCTCGAATTGACAGAGTAAATTGCTATACGTCGCTCATTACTTTGAGCCAAACGTCACAATGATCTTTCTAAAGTGTTGAATAAAAAAAAAATCACCACACGTTTCTCCATAGTGATTGCGTCCCAGATTCACTTTTACCACGGTGTCATCCCGCTTCCTCTTTAATTCGTCGGACATTTTCCGTGATTGAAACCAAGTAAGCTTCTCGCTCTATTTACGCTGATCATAGTGAAAGGGATGATCAGTGATTTGTGACAGTGATTCCTTGACCATGACCATTGACGAAGGTGGCGACCGAGGACACTTTTTGTGATTAATAAATTAGGGCTTTCAGCGTTCTTAATCCTAAGTCGCTTAATTTAGGATTAATAGTTAAGGTTAATATTTACACTTGATTTTGTGCTGTCCGTTCCTGATTGGGGCTCACGATGAACTGAAATATATCCGTATTGGTTCGTATGTTTTATGCAGAGTTCACACCAACTGTGGTCAAGAAAGCTCATCAGGGGGCCGGTCACGCGGTCAGTTGGTCACGTACGACTGACCAAATGCTACGTATGATCGGTGAAATCAAATTATTGTGGGTATAAAACCACAGTCCACCTACATATCTGCATCAGTTGAAAGACAGCTTCACAAGGTGTAGGTGGTCTCTATTGATACGTGTGTGGGATATTACAGTGTGCTTAGATTTTTATTACTTTCATCAACAGGGTGTCAATATATTCCACACAAAGTGCCAAGAATGAGTTGGACAACCCTCGTCGCCCTCTCCATCGCCCTCGGTGCTGTCCTTCTGGTTAGGACCACAGACAGCAGGGCGGCAATTGGATTTGAACGTGACTCAGCCTTCGTGCCTTTGGATGATGACCTCTCGTCTCATGGTGTCCTCATAGACGAACTTTGGGACAGAGGGAGGCGCAACTCGCAGCTGGACTCGATAGGTCACTCCACTCCAGCAGTCTCTTCCAAATCATCAACGTCCACCACGACAACGACGAAGAAACCGGAAACGTCGACTCATAGAAGAGTGACCTCCACTACCGGAAGGGTCACTAGTGCACCAAGGCGCTCAACCACAACCACTACAACTACAACTACCACTACTACAACTCGTAGGCCCACCACTCGTAGAACTACTTCTACCACCACTACTACACCACGACCTACAACTAGGAAAACCACTACAACCAGCACTACAACCAGCACCACTACTGCTCCACCCAAGCCTGAGGAGAATGTTATTCCATCGTCGCTTACTCAATCACGGAGGTTGGTAGATGTGGTGGAAGCCGACCCTGTGGAGGACCGACAGACAAGGGCTACTGGTACACAGCTACCGGATTCTCCACAGCGACAGTTCAATGTCAACGACATCCCATTGGAATTGCTGCAGGTATGTTCCGTGATGTTCTCACCCTAGATCATGCAAGCTTTCTAGCATTTAGTACAGTATCACACGGCATGGGAATCAAGGTCTCGACCATTCCCGAAGGACGCATGTTTTTGAGTCAGGAAAAGTGTTTTCGCTTACGGTAGCCTCCGATTTATTGGTACCTGTCCAAAATCGCTGATATTTCTCAAACGAATTAAATAACTTTCACTGCTTCGTACCATGCTTCTGTGTAACGCCAAACATGCAGGGAGTGGTCAGACAAAGAGCAGCTTTTCCTCTTTTCTCTTGAAGCGAATCCAGCTTATTTGACGCAACTTTCTTTCAACAACCTTGCCAAAATATGTGACAATGAATCGGTTCTGGTTCCATCCAGGCCCTGCTGCTGGCATCTGCCTCGTCAGCCCCCAACAACCTGGATTCATCCAAAGGTGCGGATGCTGTGAAGAGCACCACCAGTGCCAATGACGTAGCCACATCCGGATCAGCTCCTCTTCCGCGGGTGCTGACCGAGAAGGACACCACCGAGGCCAGCAGCAGCACTTCAAGCACCACCACATCATCCACAACTGCCTCGGGAACCGGGTCCGAAAGCAGCTCCTCAAGAGTAGCCAGGCAGTACATCATGACCGGAAATTCCCTTCTTGACCGAATGATGAACTGCCCTTGTGACCCTGCTGCCATCCAAGCCGCTCTAGGAGGACTCACCACAGGAGCTAGTACCAGCTACGGTGTGTCCCAATCCAGCACAGGCTATGCCTTACCAGGAGACGTCATCGCCCACAACCTGAAGAGCGTGGGAGGAACCACCGGAAACGTCGTGGGCCAATTCGCCCGACTCATATTGGGAATCCCCACACTCACTCTCCAACTTCTCAAGCCAGTCGTGACCGGCTTTGCAGACACAGCTGCTCAAACCGCCGATGTGGCCACTGGAGTCACTCAACAGGCTGCTAAGTCAATCCCTCAGGTGAGCCGGTTACACTAGTACGGTGCATTTACACTACATGACCTCTGACCCATCTTCATTTTCAGGCTGTCCGAGGAGGAGCACAGGTGTTGAAGAAGATCTTGGAGACGGCCGGAGATGTGACTGGTGGTCTCCTCCATGTCCTGTCCAACATCGTAGGCAGCGTGGCAGCCACTAAGACCAGCCTGTCCGGTACACTTCCGATCGCCTTTGACCTTCTTGGAGATGTGTCCGGCCGGTTGGCCAGCACCGTGGGTACGGCCGTGGACTTCCTGGCCGGCACCAAGGAGCTGCTGACCTCCGGAGTGGTCCAGGCCGCTCGCACATCAGGCAACCTCCTGACCGGACTGATCGAGGGCGGGAAGGGCTTCTCCACGGGTCTTCTGCAAGGAGTCAAGTCAGGAATCAACGACGAACCATACGAGAACCAAGGAGGATGGCAACGACGCAAATGAGGCGTATCCAGTGTGCAGGCTGCTCAACCAAAAGTCATCGTGTAAAAGTTGCCCGGTTGCCTTCTTCCGGGTGTGATATGTAATAATTTAACTGTGGGGGGCTGGTGCTGTCTTGGATGGCACTGCCCGAGACTTGCAGAAAAGGTCCGGATTGTCCGTCCTGGGAGTCTGTGGCCAGTCACTGTTCCTCGTTTTTTTGGGATTGGGGGGAGGGGGGTTGATAAATGGGAAGGTCTGAACTCTATGATGGACAATGCTTCTGACCCGCGGATGGTTCCCTCAATGTGCATCAAATACCTGTGTTGAGCATGGTGTCCGACAACTGTTAGCAGATTCTTCCGGAAATTGATGGAATGCCGGGAGGAAACTCCCTTTTGATGCAAATGAAGCATTAGGCAACCACAAACTTTCTCATATTCGCATAATCACTTTCTTCACGTTCAATGTCGACCTGTTCCACCACCACCAAAGTAAAGAAATCTCGCAGTAATTTCGGGCACCTTGTATGCACATCGTTTACGTCATATCAAAAACAACAACAACCCCAGTGCGTTTTTCTTCAAGTCAGTATTCCAGGGGGTAGAAAGTGAACGTCGTCATTTGTGTACATCCAGCAACCATGGACCTCATATGCCCCAAGTTCTGTCCTACTGTATACCGCAAGCCCCTTTTTTGTATAATTTTGTACTATATTTTTGTAGGAATCGAAGCTCAATCTAACTGTAACGTCTAAAAAAAATATGGGTGAAGAAAATAGACTGACATTGTAAGGGTGATCCGTGACTACTTTTTCCCCTCCAAAATCATTCAGCCGATATAGTTACGCAATCTATGAGTGTACATGTGTGGATTCAGGATTGATACGATTCCTGGAAGGCTTTCACTAATGAAAAGTAAGAGTTGGCTGCTGCCAGATAGAGGAAGGATCTGGACGGGGAAGTAGGTGAAAGAAAGCGAAACACACAGAAGGTTGGCGGAGTGGTATGGAACTCACTTCCTGATCGAAATTCAAGCAACCGCGTAGGATCCGATGGAAAGATACGAATTTTTTCAACCTTGTCTTGCACCGATGTTAGATAATCACAAAGTAGGCCGATTGTTTGCGTCAATTGAAAAGATTGAACCAAATTGCACACTTTGCAACAATTGTTGCAAAGTGTGCAAATCTTTTATTGGCTAAATGTTGATAACATTGATTTTACCTAATAACAATGCCATTCAGATGATATTTGTCACTTGATGATCATATAGACAGCAGCTGGTACATAGGCCTACTTGAACAGGGTCCACTGAACTCCTTCCTGCTACAAAGTTGCTCGGAGACGGCTGCTTTTGAACGGGATCGGAGAAAGTGCCACCTGTCATGATTAATTACGTCACAGTGGCTAGTTTCAAAATGTGTATAAATTGTCTTCTTGCAGCATGTAGATTACTACCGTAAAAATTCAAAAGGTTGACTCGCGTGAGGTACTGTCTGCATGTGCGATGGGGTGTCCATGCGTGACACGTTTTGCATAATGTTACGTTTTTATTTATTAGTTGCGTGCTGTTTTACTCGGATATGTATGTATATGACGTGAAAAGTTATGTCTACCGTACAATTTTTTTAAGCGGATATTGGGGTTATTGGCAGTCGACTTTCTTCAAAATTTGCATAGCTCGAGAGAAATTCCATTGAATACTAAACATAATTCATGCAATGATGACTCATATTCAGAGCATTCAGATCACGGTGTTCTTCCTAGAGGCGGTTTTTTTGGGTATCCATTTCAAACAGGTTAAGCGAAAGGGAAAATGTTTTGAAATTTATTAAGTGCTAGGAAGTTGCTCGCTCCGTCATTATTTTTTGTTTGTTTTGGTAGGCAGAGAGTTATTTTCTTCTTGATCCTGTTGACGGAGAAAACCGACGAGACTATTTGAGACATTGGGGAGACTATAATAAGGAGAAAGTTTTGAAGTTGCAAAATAAAGTGAGGGAGAAGTTTATGGTTCAGATTTTGAGACTTTGCGTCACTTTCTTGAGCCGAATTGCTTACGTGTCCATTTATAGAAGAGAGACAAAATCACATCTCGAATTAGGCCAGGCGCATGTAGGGCTACTGTACCATAAACTATGGCAGTTTATTGCTGATATTGTAACTTGCTACTTTTGATAAAAACTTGATTGATCCTGAATGACTGACTTGAGGCGTGGGCATTGCATTATTGCTCAATTAAATAGCATCATAACTGGAGGGTATATATGAATGCCACTTGCACTGCTGCATTTATAGGCTTAAAGTGGGTATAGATATGTGGTCCAATGCCAGCTCATGTAGTGTTGCGTACAGTTAGATTGCGACAGTACACCAAAATGAATGTGTGTCAATGTAGGATATTCGCACACTTTATGGGTGCCCGTAAACTCAAATTCTGACACAATGGGTGTTTTAAATGTAATGATTTTATACATACCGTAGGTATAACCCATGCCTTAAATGTGGAGTACACGTTACATTATTTTTGTGGTGTTGACGCCAGTTGTGAAGCAGAATTGTAAAGATTGTTAGGGTGTGGAGTCAATCAATTCAAACTTTTTCTGTATGAACATCTGCGAATAAATAAAATTAAGAATAAAATTCGTATATTTGTGCTGCTAATATTATTGAAATAAGCAAAGAAGTCGGGACTGTAATAACTGAGGGAATATGGACAGAAACACTCGCTTGCCACTATGCAAGCTGGACAAGAAAAAACCAATAACTTTCGGAATTGTCTATAAAACCATCAACCAAACTATTATTAGCAACTAATACTGTTGATCACAATTAAAAATGAGCTACTCAAAATGATTTAAAATGTAGCGTAGTCCCGAAGAAATTGGTGGTCTGCTGTCATTGGCTAGGTTCAGCCAATCGGCGCCCGCCATATCGAAGGGGAAGGTAGCCATCTTGCTTTTCTCCCCTCTTTTTTTTTGGTGGGTCTTTCTGCGGATCGGACGCTGCTTGGCGGTCAGTTACCCCCGGGCAGGGAGTGTCACTGACCCCGGGCCGCCCTTGGCCAACTGTGCACCCGGCAGCAGGCATGGGCATGTCGACGGGTGTCCGCCACCGAGGCCGTCGGCCGTCGGGGACTTCACCGAGACCGAACCGCGGTAAGTTCTTCCGCAGGGTAGCCGTGAATTTAGGGTGGCCGACGCGACGCTGTGTTCGTGTGATAAGCGCAGGTTAGCCCCTAGGGCGTGCCTCAGGGCCACCTCGGGGCCAAGGGTGTGTGTGGGCTTGGGGGTGGCAGCTAGAGTAGGGGCTGTGAGGAGGGTAGGTTGATCCCGAGCGAGGATGGACGACATTTTGGCGCGTATTTTTCGCGCCTAAAATGAGCTGGGAGGTTCAATGTGACAGATGACATGGTGGGAATTGTACCCATTGATTGTTCGCCACCTTGATGGTCACAGCCGGGTGTACTCGTATCATTTTCCGGCTGTCTTGTTCGGCGTGTCAGATATGTTGAATCTGACCCAGATTTTTCCTCATGATGTGACGACGCTGTTAATTCACTAATTAATTTGCATCAGGTTATTAGTTGTTATGCTATACCACTTCCAAGTCGGAACATGAATGGCAGTGTGCTTCATACGCATAAGAAACATTCGACCATGTCACACAAGGGAGTGTTGGCTGTGTTGCTGTTACTTCCTTTTTGATAAGGAAGATCAGAACAACTGAGGTAGTCTATTAGTTTGAGGACAATCGATAAAATAATAATGAACATCCTGCATTTTAATGAATCATAATACTGCGTAAAATACTAAAATTTAACAATTTATTTCATGAGAAAATTGCATTACTCACAATGTCACAATGTCACATGTTGTCTGTGCTTGACACATCAACAAAGGCACTGATACAGTGAGTTGCTTATCCTCCACCACTGTTGTTATGCTGACAATAATTGTTCAGTTTTACAGTTATTTTGTGTAGCAGAAACATGTGCGATTGCTTATTGAGATGGACGTCTCCAGGGAAATAGGCAACTAGTAGACATTTGATCTGGATGTTTTCAGGTGGATATCGAGTTATATTGCATTATCTGTGTTTAATCTTGTTCATTTTCAGATCAGCACTCAGGTATGTGCAGGGTAGGCCTACTAGTATTTGGATACTGTATACATTTGTATGTTACCTATACCGCCATGGTGCGGTCGAAGTGTACAACAATGTTTTCAAACCGAGCGTTTCAAACTGCCTTTGTGTTCAGCAAAATAGTCTAATAATTCTGGGAACGTGTGGTGATGAAGATGTCTCGTTATTCTAGCTGTCTGACAGGTGATGGCGACAACTGGGTTCTCGTAGGGTGCCGGTAATGAGAGAATATGCCATGGTCGTCATCAAAGATGTGTCTGGTACTGTACATACATGAAGAAATTATGTACTATATATACGTATGTATGTGCTTGGTGTAGGCTACACATGAACAAGTGTGTGTGACCATTTGGAATGGCAGAGTTTCACTGGCGGCATTTACCATGTGATCTTTGACTTTTGACGGTTTTTTTTACATACCCTGCATTATCAACAACTCCTCTAGGGTGTTAATATGGTGATGTTCGGATTTACGAGGTGATTTTTCGTTACATATGCTCAGAAATAGGTTCCGCTGATATGTCATCCTTCAGTGTATATGGTGTGTTGTTACTGTCATCGCCGATGTTGTCTCGTTTTTCATGCGCAGTTATTATTTTAGGTATTGTTTGGCTGGCGAGGAGATCCTGCTCATATACGGTCGTGGGTTGTGGACATAGAGCATGGCTTCTCATTTTGTCACAAGGGATGCTCATGAGGCAGGCGGTTAGCATGGCAGAAGAATCACGAATAGGTCGGGTCATGCTCGTCGGATCGAAATCGTCGTCAGAGAGAGTACGAGGGGTAGACAAAATCAGATTGAGTCTCGTTAGAAGCGTTTCTCTTTCACCACCTTCGGAAATGCAACTCAAGTGAGAGTTGTTTCGTTCGTCTCTTCCGATACCGGCACTGTGATGACTATGCAAACAACTCTATGATGTCGACCGTGGTTTGCGAAAAAATGACACATTTTTAATAATAAAAAATTGAAAGTGAAAATTCAATAATGGGTGCTTCATCTCATGCATTAATGTATACCAGGGAGTTCCATTCTCAAATCTATTAGCCCCCCAAATATTCACTCCTAAAATTTTAACTACAGGTCCTATCCACTCACAAGCACATGCAAATGAACCAGCACCATTTTTAGGGCATTTCCCATGGTTTGTTGCAGACTGACCTTTGACCTAAGAGGCCCTAATATTAGGTTTTTGGTCAGAGGCAGGCCCTACTACCTCAGTCTCCATCTGTCGGATCTTTCGTAATGAGCCTGTACAGAGCACAGTACATAGATATACAGTATATCTCTCGATGTGAAGAAGTATGCCGCTTGCCAAATGTAGCAGTCCCATTGGGCAGCGATCAGATCCTAGTGGTCATCGCCGCCTCCTTGGGATAATAGGACGGACGCTCGATACACGTTCGGTGTACTAACTCTTCTTCTTTTTTTATATTTTATAAAAATATATTAAAGATTGTTTAGTGCCAACTTCACTGCTTCGTGGCATGTGTGTACGGATTAATATTGACCAAAAAAAATAATCAGAGGATGCGCAGAACGTCGACGCGATTTTAGATGAGCAAAATTTCGTGTAGTCTTGTACTCTATACCTTATTCCCGTCTCTTTCACCTCTCTTCTTATCCCCCCCCCTCCCCCCCGCCCCCTTCCTAGGGCAGGCGGTATTTTTATTTTGTAAGAGGGAAATCACATGTCGTCGGATCCTTCTAGATCGTTGTCTGGATGGACATCTTGTGCTGTGGAACATCTGCAACTTCTGTCACACTTATTATTTAATGGATAGAGAGAGAAAAAAAAAAACTCGCCTGCCTGGTATCGAACGTGGGCCCTTACAATTAGCAAGAGTCGACGCTAACCCTACGCCTACAAGCTAGCAGTAGATACTCAGGTCTTGGAAGTTGTACCTTAGTTTCATTGCAGGGTTATTATCTGACATACAGTATATGGCCAGCCTTTTCTTCTCATTTCAAGGACAAGTATGTACAAGATATAGGTACTAGTAATTAATTTGAAATATATTATACTACATTTTAGAGGCTTGATATTTCTTAAAAGCTGAAAAGTGAAGGGGAAAGCTGTAAATGTTGACTTAATTGTTGTTATTGCATACAAAAGTTTTATTTTAATTCGCACACTTTATACAGGGCCTCCTGAACGTAAGACTGACAAAAAAATTACGAATATAGAAGGCACCAAACTCGGCTTCAGAAAATGCAGCACTGTAAAAATGACTGAAAAAGGGTTTGTCCAGCAGAATAATTATGTACAGAGTCTCTTGCAGCCCAAAGTGACACACATACGACACAACCTCAGTTCTTTCTCAGGGTGTCATACTCTGAGAATTCGGAACATCGGGATTTTTTTCTTCAGGAGTACTATGATAAACAGGAGTTCTGTACACCCATCAGTTATTAAATATAG
Source organism: Catajapyx aquilonaris (assembly GCA_000934665.2). Taxonomy (NCBI): domain Eukaryota; kingdom Metazoa; phylum Arthropoda; class Diplura; order Dicellurata; family Japygidae; genus Catajapyx; species Catajapyx aquilonaris. The sequence goes on along the minus strand of KZ538176.1, from coordinate 213,996 downwards.
GCATGAAGCAACAGTACTTCATGTAACAAAAAATCACAACTCTTACCAAACAACACTATCAAATTCCTGAGTGTTCAAGGGGTAGAAAGGAAGTAAAAGCGTACATAAATAAAACTCACAATAGTATCGCGTTGGAGTATTTTTCTGCCCATTGAACTACTCGGTTGACAGCAAAAGGAAAATAAGTCGTGACGTAGTCTACAAATTAAAAGAAAATGAAAAAAATGGTTTTGATTAGAAAAATCGATCACCGGTGCTTGGTTACGTTTCAAAAAATTTTCAAAAAAAATTACACCGGGGCATTCTTATCACTCAAAATAATGTTATCAGTACACTAAAACCAGAGGGAGTAAAATGTCAATTATTCCCATCAAATACCAGGAAGTCAGAAAGGCAGTAACACAAAAAATGTAGAGTAAAAGATTTTGGCACCATTCTGGCCACTATGATATCACCATCAGGAAGTTCAAATCTTAGCACTATCCCGGCCTAAAGGACGTCTTTGTGAACTGCACACACCAATGCAGCGCACTAGAATTCATTGTCTGAAAAATATCTTGTATAGACACTTAACTAAGTCGCTATCAGTCGCGAGATTTGGTATGAGCATTGCGCCCTGGACACGTTTCATTTTGTCTCATTGGTTTGGTCGTAAATTTTTTTTAGGTACTCGAAGTCTTTTTTACAACGCCAGATGAGGGTCCAAAAACCGAAAGCATCAATTGTGCACACATGATTTTTTTTAAACCTCCTTTTTTTTTAAAAAAAATGACACCTCTCCACTCCCCTGGCCAGTTGCTTAGTCTGTGCTACCTTGAGCTTCGTAGTAGTTCGTGGTAGGAATTCCACGAAATGTGTTCAGTCTTCGCACCGTCCTCACACTCTGCAGCCATGCATACTACTCCTTTCATGCTTCCTCGTACACACTCGCTTTCTCTCTCTGACACAGCTGCCTTCACTCAAAATGGCCTCATCGGCGCCTTCTGGCCGCTGCTGCGTATAAAATCTTGCGGCTTGGGTGACAGGTCCTCGGGTTGCAGCCCAACTTCCCGTTGTCACAGCTGAAAACAGAGAAGGAAACAGGTTGGTCAAATTAGTCACACTGACCTACCTCACGTGCAAACAGGTTTTTGTGAGCATCTATCTTCTTGGGAAACTTTTGATTCTTTTGTTAATGTTAGAAGATTCTGTCAACAACTTAACAATCATGGAGACTTCTAACTAATAGAAGTAATGCTGCTATCAGAAGGAATAATGAATTCTGCATGACAGTAGCGTACCTGCAAGTAAGGCATGGTGAAGATGCTGCCTTAATGGTTTGACCATTTTGGTAGATCTCCCCGCTGTACTCGCAGTCCGCCTCAGTGTACTGCGGCTGCTGGTACTGCTGCGAGTAGTAGTAACTGACTGGGAGGTAAGTTGGTCCAGGAGACGAAGGAACCTTGGTTTTGTTGGCCGATGGATGAGCCACGGGGCACTCGTATCTGGGGCAGCAGAAGCCCCTGATTGGCTCCTCGGTGCATCCCCTGATTGGAGGTGGACAGCTTTGCTGCAGGCAGATGATGTCTCCCCGGAAGCAGAAGCAGAAGTTGCAGGGGTCGGACCTGGGGATTTGCTGGGCAGAGTGGTAGACCCTGCTGTCATAGAAGCAGGCACCTTTGGGTATGGACGGGGACGGCTGCGGGGAGGTTGGGGGAGTGGGACTCGTGGTCTCTCTCGAAGGGTACGTGAAGGGAGGGTAAGGCGGCCTGACCGTTTGGTATCCTGAGGGCTCTGGGGCTTTCGTGGACTGGGTCGAGTCTGTGGGCTCCTCGGGTGGAGTCTCGTCTGTGGCGGTGAAGTTGTCCTTCTTCTGGTCCAGTGGATGGAGGGAAGTCCCGATGCCCTCGGACGTCAGCTCCATTATTGTGGGACTTGTGGCACCTTCGGTTGTCGAGGATGACAGGTGCTGTATCGTTGTTTCTCCAGAAACGAGAGGTGAACTTGGCAGCTTCGTGTGCGTGACTCCAGCACCGGTTGTTGATTCGGGAAGGCCAGTGTCGATTTTGTCTGAAGCTTCGCTGGTACTGCTCGTTTCTTGTGCCGTGCTTTCTGTGGAAACCTTTGTTCCATCATCACCCTTGGATGGAAGATCAGGTGATTCCGTGTGTTCTGGCCTCTTGGAAGACGTTAATATGTCTCCAGTTGTTTCAGTCGAGCTCAGTGGTGATTCGGACGTGAGTGCAGGAGATGTGACCTTCTCTTCCGTTTCGGAAGTTTCGGTGGCATGACTAGTTCCTGAAGTTGTTGCAGCAGGCGAAATAGGCGATTCGGTGGTAGGTCTTTGCGGCTCACTAGTGTCTGGGCTGGCATCAGGAATTTCTACTCGTTCTGTCACTTCTACTTCAGATATTTCCGTAGATGGTGAAGAGTAACCTGGTTCTTCAGTCTTTATTCTGTCTGTCACCTCTTCAGGGACTGTTGCCTGGCCTTCAGTTGGGGATACCGAATATTCCGGTTCTTTGGTTTTTGTTACATCTGACGTGTCTGGGCCTGCAGTAGTCGGATATTGATCCTCAACAGATGAGGAAGTCGCATGTTCCTTTTCTTCTTCAGGTATTGTTGTCTTAGTAACAAGTCCTTCTACATCAGTTACTGTTTGTTCTGGCTCCTTCTCTCGTTCCGGAACGGTTGCGGTTGTTGCTTGCTCTACCTCTGATTTTGTAGGTTCCGTCACATGCTCTTTACCATCCTCAGGAGTCGTCTTTGTAGACACCTGATCTTCCGGTGTCTCAGGTGATGTAACGCGATCATCCTCTTTTTCTGGCACAGTTGGACTGGTAACAGGCTCTCCTGGTTTCGCTGGTTCTGTAACAGGCTCCTTTTCATCATCAGGAATTGTTGCTTTTGTTGTGTGCCTGTCATCCTCTCTTGTAGGTTCCGTCACTTGATCATCCGGCAATGTGAACTTCTCTTTGTCTCCATCCTCAGTCACTATTTCCGATGGCACTTCAGGTGCTTTGGTTACAGGATGAGCAGAAGTCTCGGTGACAGGCTCTGTTTCTTTCTCTGGTACTTCCGTACCCTCGGAGGATACTGGCTCTCTTGGCTCCGTAACTTCTGTTACTGCAACTCCTCCTGTAACTTGGCTGGTGGAAGAAGTTCCTTCAGGTGTGTCAAATCTATCCGACACTTTATCAATTGGTGCCTGCGAGGTCGCTTCAGTGTATTCAGGCTTTTCAGTAACAACTTTGTCTTCTGGTGCAACTGAACCCTCCGTTACACCTGGTTCCACTTCCGTCGTTTGAAGAGGGTATTCCTGATCTTTGGGCTTGGTAACACCGGATGTTTCTGGGCCTTTAGTCGTACTATCCGCAGTGTCTGGAGCAGTCGTGGCATGCTTTTCATCCTCAGGAATTGTTGGCTCTGTTGCTCCGTCTTCTTTTGTAGGCGCAGGCTGGCCTGGTTCCGTCACTGGTTCCGGTCCTTCCTCTGGAGAAGTTGGTTTTGTGACACGCTCCGTATCTTCTTCTGGCTTAGTTGGCTCCGTCACGTGTTCTTTTTCGTCTTCAGGTCTAGTTTGCTCCGTAATGGGTTCCTTCTCTGGTCGAGTTGGTTCCGTTACGTGCTCCTTATCTTCGTCTGGTTTGGTCGCCCCTGTACTGGGTTCCTTCTCTGTGTCTGGTCTTGTTGGTTCTGTGGAGGCTTCTTGCTCTTTCTCAGGCCTGGTTGGTTCAGTTACGTCTTCCTTTTCTTCCGTTGGCCTTGTCTGCTCGGTGATGGGTTCCTCGTCCGACTTAGTTGGCTCTGTGGAAGGTTCCTTCACTTCTGGAATGGATGGCTCTGTGGACAGTTCCTTCACATCCTCTGGCCTGGTTGGTTCTGTGACATGATCCTTATCATCCTCCGGCTTTGTTGGTTCTGTGGCGTGTTCTTTCTCTTCCTCGGGCCGAGTAGACTCAGTAGCTTTCTCTTTCTCTTCATCTGGCCTCGTTGGCTCTGTGGAAGGTTCCTTCACGTCTTCTGGCCTGGTTGGTTCGGTGACGTGTTCCTTCTCGTCATCTGGTATAGTTGGCTCCGTAGTATGCTCCTTCTCATCATCTGGTCGGGTCGGTTCAGTGGCAGGTTCCTTCTCTTCATCAAGCTTTGTTGGCTCTGTGACGGGTTCCTTCTCATCGTCTGGTCTGGTTGGCTCAGTGGAAGGTTCCTTCACTTCTTCTGGCCTGGTGGGTTCAGTGGCGGGCTCCTTTATTTCTTCCGGTCTGGTTGGTTCTGTGGCAGGCTCCTTTTCTTCCTCTGGTCTGGTCGGTTCAGTGGCAGGTTCCTTCTCCTCATCCAGCTTTGTTGGCTCTGTGACGTGTTCCTTTTCTTCGTCGGGTTTCGTAGACTCCGTCCCGTGCTCTTTCTCATCTTCCGGCGTAGTTGGTTCCGTAGAAGGTCCCTTCACTTCTTCTGGTTGAGTTGGCTCTGTCACGTGTTCCTTCTCTTCATCTGGTTTGGTTGGCTCGGTGACGGGTTCCTTCTCGTCTTCCGGTTTAGTTGGCTCTGTCACCTTTTCTGCCTCTGTTTTGGTCGGTTCTGTGACGGGTTCTTTCTCATCTTCTGGCCTGGTCGGTTCAGTGGAAGGTTCCTTTACTTCCTCTGGTCTGGTTGGCTCAGTGGAAGGTTCCTTCACTTCTTCTGGCCTGGTTGGTTCTGTAACATGCTCCTTCTCGTCATCTGGCTTGGTGGGTTCAGTGGCGGGCTCCTTTACTTCTTCCGGTCTGGTTGGTTCTGTGGCAGGCTCCTTTTCTTCCTCTGGCCTGGTTGGTTCTGTAACATGCTCCTTCTCGTCATCTGGCTTGGTGGGTTCAGTGGCGGGCTCCTTTACTTCGTCCGGTCTAGTTGGTTCTGTGGCAGGCTCCTTCTCTTCCTCTGGTCTAGTTGGTTCCGTGGCGGGCTCCTTCTCTTCCTCTGGTTTGGTTGGCTCAGTGACGGGTTCCTTCTCTTCCGGCTTAGTTGGCTCTGTCACCTTTTCTTCCTCTACTTTGGTAGGTTCTGTGGCAACTTCCTTCTCGTCCTCTGGTTTGGTAGTCGGTTCTTTCTCGTCCGATTTGGTTGGTTCAGTGACAGGCTCTTTTTCTTCGCCTGGTACTGTTGGCTCAGTGGCATGTTCTTTGTCGCCTGGTTTTGTAGCTTCTGTCACGTGATCCTCTCCTGGTCTGGTTGGTTCCGTCTCACGGTCCTTTTCTTCATCTGGCTTTGTTGGCTCAGTCGCATGCTCCTTGTCGTCTGGTTTGGTTGGTTCCTTATCTTCTGGTCTTGCTCCGGTCACATCCGTCTCCTTGCTTGGAGTAGTAGCTTTTGTTAATTCATCCTCTTCTGGGACTGTGGCATCCGTCACAGGAACGTGATCTTCTTTGATGGTTGTTGCTTTAGTTGTGTGATCTTTGACCTGTTCTGTTTCCGTGATGCCAGGGATTTTTGGGGTTTCGGTGGCATCGGAAGGCATGGTGGGGCCTGTCTCATTCAGTCTAGGTTCGGTGCCACTTGGTGCCAAAGTCGTAGCAGATGGCTTCTCATCACTTGGTGTGTGTGATGTCTCTGACGACGGCGTCACCACCGAAACTTTGTCCTCACTTGTTTCTTCTACCGTAACTTCCGTTCCCGATGTTGACTTGATCACGGGCGAAGAGGTGATGATCTCCATGGTGAACTTATCATCGGGCTTTTCCGTGGTTGTAAGACCTGGCTGTACTGGATGTTGCGTAGTTGAAGCAAGATCGTGTTTTGTCGTTGTCAGGACGCCTGATTCTGAAGTGCCGTTATCGATCTTCTCTATCACAGGTGTCGTGAACAGGCTCTCACTTTCTGGTGGCGAGACAGTAACACCCACTGCAAAGAGATGATCACATTAGTTATCGTTTGGCCAGTGTTAGTGTAGATTTTTAGATAACAGTCAATGGGCTTACTGCAATCGTAAGATGGACAACATCTTCCGGGGATAAAGTATGGCCTGCAGTGTTGAAGATCATCTGGAGGTGGAGGGCAATGCACAAGAAGGCAGTGAACAATGCTGTTCATGCACTGGCAGGTAATCTGGCAGGGAGTAGACGGTGGTATGCGGGATCCATTGTTGTAGGTTACGGTGTCCACCAGGCAACTACCTGCAGTGAGCAAATAAAATTCAGGTGTAAAAGATGTCCTTAATAAATTAATAAGCTAATGATGATTGTCAATTTAGGACCATGCTTGTCAGTTGCATACCTTCGCCAGGAACTGCTGGGGGAGGGGAGCCCTCGTCGGTGGGAACCTCCTCAGTCTTCTGATCCGGGAACGGAGGGAATTCAGTGTGTGGACTCACTGCAGGAGTCGCAGGCTTCACTGTAGTTTCTGGAACTATCGTGTCGATTTTCTCTTCAAAGCCAGGTGTCTTTGATGTTAGCGGTGCAGTAGTAAATACCTCCACTTTCGTAACATCTGCAAGTAGATTGAATCGTTATAAATCACGGATTAAGTTTTACTATATCACCTCTAAAAACATATGACGCTGTTTTTTTATACCTGTAAGTTCCTCCTCTGGTTGAGTGACATCGGGACGTTTTGTCGGCTTCTGAGTGTCTGTTATACCCGTTCCAGGAGTCTCCGTGTGAGCTGCTGTTGGTTCCTTGTCCGTGGGATGACTGGATGGCGTCACTTCTTCCAGGGTGGAAGGAGAAGCCGAGAAGGGAGTAGTGGTACCAAATCCAGGGAGGTCAGTGACGTGAGGCACTGGTGGTCTCGTCGTGATTTCGTAATCACCTGTTCCCTCGTCCACGTGTGGGCTTGTAGGTTGGGAGGTCAGTTCTGGTCTGGAGACGGGAGTAGCGGTGGTCGCTTTTTCAAGTCCGTCGGTCACCTTATCTGTTTTCGCTTCTTCAGGTACATCCGTTTCCTTAGTGCCTGTGACAACAGGTATTGACGTGACCACTTCAATTTTCTCCGTACCCGATGATTCAGTTGGTTCTGGCGAGACAATCTTCGTAACTTCCGTATCACCGCTGGACACTGCAGAGGTTTCGTATGTGTAAACCTCGGCAGGCCTCTTGGAGGTGACTTCCTCTCCGGGGGCAGTCGTCTTATCAATTTTGTCTGTTGGTTCCGTATCAATTCTGTGATCCTCTGCTTCCAGAGTAGTAGCACCAGGTGCAGGGGTCACTACATGGATAATTGTGGTGTCGGTGCTGCCAGGGGAGCTTGTAGCTTCTTTTTCGGGTTGTCCAGGAGATGAAGCAGGAGAAATCGTCGTGTGGTCTATGGGTGCCTCGCTTGAACTCAATGCAGGCAAATCTGTCACCTTGCCCTCAGGTTCCGTGCCCTCTTCAGGTGTCGATGGTTTATGAGAAGGTGTAGTTTCCCTGTGGGGTTCCGTTTCTGTTGCCGAAGGAACGCTTGATTCGTCCGTTCCAATGGGAGGGATTTCGGTTACTCTTGACGGTGGCCCATCAGTTACTGCCTCTGGTGGCATATCAGTCACTCTCTCTGGCGGCACATCGGTTACCTTTTCTGGTGGCCCATCTGTCACTTCTTCAGGTGGAACATCGGTTACTCTTTCTGGTGGAGCATCGGTTACCTTTTCTGGTGGCCCATCAGTTACCTTTTCTGGTGGCCCATCTGTCACTTCTTCAGGTGGAACATCGGTTACTCTTTCTGGTGGAGCATCGGTTACTTTTTCAGTTTCAGCAGTTCCAGGTTCTTCCGTCCTTGGTGGTGCCGCGGATGATGATGGGCTTGTCTGGAATCCTGGGGTCTCACTCGTAACTCCAGGAATTATTGTCGGGCCTTCAGAAATTCGCTCATCAATTTGCGTGGCAGAGGTGGTATCGGAAATGCCTAGATCAGGCTCGTCTGTGACTTTGCTTATTTCCTCCTCTACTGCAGTGCCAGTGCTAGAAGGCACGGTGCTCTCAGACACTGGTGGCCTGGGGGTTGGATGTGTCGCTGGAGACGTCCTATCATCAGAAGGCTCAGGTGTTGATGGTTCCTGGACACCTGGACCTGCGGTTAGGCCTGTGGCTTCAGTTTCATCAGTGCCTTCTCCAGGACGACCGGAAGTACTGGGATACTTTGGAGTTGCATCTGTAACTGGCCTGGTGTCGGCTTCAGACACGTCGGGCAAAGTGGCATCAGTGCTTGGGCTCTCCGAGTATTTATCTTCAGGTACTGGACTGCTTTCCTCTTGTGACGGGATCTTGGTGGATGGGCTCTTGCTCGTCAGGTCGGTCTCAGGAGGGTAGGCAGTTGTCACCTCAGGAGGCACCACGCCCTCTGTCGGTTGTTTTGTAACTGACGGTTCTTCGGTAATTTTGGGCTTGTCCGTTTCACCAGTGACGTCCACGTCCTCGGGTGATTCTGTGGCACTTGATACGTCAATTCTTTCGGTAAGTACTGGCTCCTCAGGACGCTCAGTCACTTCTGGAATTTTGGTGTCTTCTCCTGGTTCACCTTCCGTAGGTGGTGCTTCGGTAACCTTTGGAATTTGTTCTGTTGCGACTTCTGTGTGGTCCTCTGGGATGCTTGGCTGTTTGGGTTCTTCGGTTATTTTTGGCACTTGTTCTGTTACGCCTTCCGGGAGAGTGGGTTCCTTGGGTTCTTCCGAGACAGCAGGACCCTCTGTGGTGGCATATTTGTCTTCAGGCTGTTCAACCTTTGCAGTGGTTACTTCTTGTGGTACTTCAGGTTCATCAGGCCTCAATGTTGAAGTCCCCTTGACATCTTCAGGAGCCCCAGGTTCAGCGCCCTCTGTTGTAGCTTCTGCTTTGGTGTCCTCTGGCTCTGTCACATATGAAGGTGTTTCTGGCTTTCCGGATGTTAGGTCAGTGAACACTGGAGCAGGAGACGTAGCGTCTTCCTTGGTCACTTCTGATGTTGGCACAGTAGTCCCTGAAATTAGTTCGACCTCGTTGTAAAGATTTTGCGTGCTTGTAGTTGTGACTACTAGTCTTGTGAATCAGTTATTGCTCTGTTAGTTACGATTCAATTTCTTCAATGCATGTGAAGCAGAGTTAATAGACTAATATTATAGGGATCAAATCGAGTTTTAAAATAACAGCAGTGAACATGTATTTTGCTTTGAATGTGTAATGCAAGATAACATACCAGCACCCTCCGTGATAAAATGAAAACCAACACCAAAGGTGAATGAAGAGTTCGGAAATACAGAAAAGAGAAGGTAGCAAATAATAGACTTGTTTGTTTGTAACAACATTTACCATCGCCATCATAAACTTTTCCTCTCCTCCTGGTCGTTGTATCTGAAATAGTGGAGATAACCAGTCGGTTGTAAAAAATAAGCACGTAAAGAATTCCACATTCCGTGGAATATACTGTAGGTCCATCTGCGTCTGATATGTACGAACTACGAAGTTCTCTCTTCAACAGTTGACTCATAAGGAGGGGACAGTCACAACAAGAAGATACTCAAAGACAGGTCAAGAAGTAGGTACAACAACGTGACAAGCACTCAATCTCTACTACGAATTCTACTACAAAACTTTCTCATTGGGTGTGCCAGTGGCCTACTGTCTACCTTCTTTGGTGACCGCTGGAGTGACGTCAGAAGTTTCGCTCGGAAGAGGTGTCATCGGAGACGTAAGTTCCACCTGAGCTTTAGACGTTTCCAAAGCTGACACCGTCGGCGTCACATCTGCCAGAAAACCCATGTTAGAACCACGTATTACATCTTCACATTCCCTTCCTTACCAGGACAGTTGTACTCCGGGCAGCATTGTCCAGGCTTGAGCTCTTCGGGATAGCAACCCTCGTCAACCTCTAGTGGAGTCATGCACTCCTGCACGCCACACATGATCTCACCATGCAGGCAATAGCAGTGCTCGCACGGTCTGCTCTCATCGTTCCTAAGTGAAGAACCATCTGCGAAGAACTCTCCATCAACAGTGCAGCCTCGAGGAGGAACAGTCTGCTCCGTGGTTGTCGTGGTGGTCGTCGTAGGTGCGGCCGTTGTTAAATCCACCTCCGTGTCATTACGATCTGTAATAATAATTATTAGGACGAATATTATTGGAGCAGCGTTCTACAAGGCCGGGGCTTATATATCCTGGCAGCTATGCGGTTCCGCCGCGCAAGAGAGGCACATAGGTTCCATAATGGCTCAGGATGAAAAAGTGTGGTGGGGACATAATAACGGGGCAGGGCTTCTTACCGCAGTCGTAGCGAACAGGGCAGCAGATCCCTTCCACAAAGAGAGGTCGGCAGCCATCCACGTGAAGCACACACTCTTGCATAAGGCAAGACGTGTGGTTGCGGATGCAGTAGCACAGTTCGCAGGGCTTCTTTGGGTCAGAAGGAACCTGCAAGGAGGCAGAGGGGTGAGGTCCTTGCACCCGGTACAGCTCGGCCACAACTCGTGAGGATACAAAAACAGAAATAAGAGTGTACCTGTGCACCGTCGGCGTAATATTTCTCTTCTATGGTGCATCCGTGCTCGTCTGGGAACGCCAAGGCTGTCGGGGTCGGGGGTGGCGGCGGTGATGGCATTGGCATAGGACGCATCGTCACCAACTGTACCGGAACTGATACAAAAAATACCATATCACACCCTATCCAACCCAATTTGCATTAGAATAGCATTACAAGAATTAGATTTAAATACAACTGTGTCGGGCCAAATAATTATACCGGTGGGTAACAGTACTTGTCTGTGTACCTTCTCATAATTTGGCAACTCTATAGTAAGGCACACCATGGGACACGGCAGCATCGTGAGACACGATTTTTAAAGTTCTTCTGGGAATGTGTCACTAGCCCGTTGTTGCAGCACAATTATTGTGCCGACGAGAAGGACCACCTGCGAAATCCTCCTGCGGTGCCTAATAAGAAAAGCTGACAACACTTTGGACAACAACCCACTGTGTTGAAACGAGGGAACAATGGGCGGGTTAATTACGGTACGATCAAGATGCCCCCGCTGTGGAGTAGGTCAGCGCCGAGAAGTGACGTCACCTGTATATCAGTGTATATGGACAGCTCGTAATGTGACCTGCGCGGGTCAACCATCAGACTTGGATTTAAGAGGATGACGAGTCATCACTTCCTTTCTTTGTTCCTCAGAAGTTCAACGTGAGAAAAGGCAGGCTAATTATACTACGCTCAAAACCATTATTCTGATGGCTGTTTTTTCTCCATATCTGTCAGTCGGGTTTTTTTTTTAAACAAAGCGAATTCCTTTTTGGAGTGAGAAAACAATTTTCATATTTATGGACCGCTGACCACTAGACCGTCCTTGGAATTAATTTTGCACAAAAAAACGGACATCCGTTCGCAAATGTTCTATTCAAACCTGTTCTACTTTTTAAAGATTCTTTCACCGGAACTATTGCATCCGTTCAATTTGAAAGTAATATAGGAACTGCGATTGGTCTTCCGGGTTGATGACTGCGTAGGTGCGACACATATTACCTGCCTGATTAAGACTTTTCTATTGGCCCAACACCTGCTCCGGGGCGTGGCCTCCCGCCATCAGCTCATTAGGCCCGTTACGGCATATTAATTAGATATAGTTCCGCGTTATTTAAAGGACGGTTCACCGCCTTGCACCTGAAACAAAGTTGCCGGTACCTCCAACGGGACAGGCCATTAATATCCAAAAAAGATGACCCGATTAATGCGAGCGCCAAAATATTCCGAATATTCGAACGTGACAGTTGTTGTCTACTTACTGTCTGGACAGACAATGGTCGGGCAGCATTGGTCAGGTTTCTTCTCCACTATGCAGTCCTGACCCCATTTCTTGATGTAGGGACATACTTTGAGGAAGCACATGAGCATGCCGTCCACGCAGGTACAGTTCAGGCATGGCTCGCTCGTGATGATCTGGTCCCGGTTGTGGTAATGTTGCATCATGTAGAAGCAGTCTAGCAGAAGAAGAGTTTAAACAATTTACAAATACTGGGTGGTGAGCTCATGGTCGAAGCGTGTAGTGATTCACGAGTAAATAAGGTACGGAGAGTTTAAAAATAGCAGGGTGCGTTGACTGCGTTTTGGTCATCGCCAGGAATAAGTTATTTACCTGCTCACTGCACAGCTGGATAATTTTGTGCGATTTGTACAACTATGTGGTCAACAAGCAGGTACATAAAAACGTCGCCGGGACCATTACACAGCCAGTCACAACCCCACCTCTAGGTGTGAGCAAAATGTTAAAACTTTTGTGAAAAAAATGTGCAATGAGTTGGTGGCAATATTTCTTAATTTTATTTTTAAACATCATCCTGTGATGGAGTGAGTGACTCGGGGGTCCATAAAGGACCCCATCATTTGGGAAGATCCGCGAGGTGTCCTGAGAAAGGACGTTCCTCCAAGGCAAGCCGAGGAGACAATGGCGTCATTAGCTGGACGGCTGTCTCCATCGCCAGCCAGCTCATATTATGGTCGCGGCTTCACAAATCATTTCCTTACCAGAGGTCGTTCACACGCCTATGTTTATTCATGGTTGCGGTGACGTTTGTTATATTCATTGTTTGAAGAAAAAAAAAGAGAGGTGCAATCTTACCTCCTTCGTCATGATGATGGTCGTCGTCTCCCCAAGGGGCTGCAAAGGAAAGAAGCAAAACTTTTAATTGTTGAAACAATTCATGGCCCGCCATCGAACCAATCACACAATAACACCATTGTCCTCTATTGCGCTCCGGAGGAACAAGTTCGTCGCTCTGTACGCATACTTTTCACGCCCTTCTCTCATCATTCTAATCATCACTCTACAACGGGCGCCAATCAGATTGACAGATGATCAATTATCAAGCTTATAGATGGAATCATTAACCCCTTGAAGCACCGGCAGAAAATAAAGTCGCGTTTTGTGCAGTTATTGAACCTAGTAACTGGATGCTGCTGGGAGCACCCTGAGAAGAGTGAAAGGTATTTGCGAAGAAACTAGTTTTATATCGCATGCGTCACGTAAAGGACGTTTATTGCACCCAACAGGACTGGGACGGCCTTCTACACCTCGATTATTCATTCCAGTCGCCTGAGGAAGTCAGAAAATTTTATACGGAAAGAAATGTCGCAAAAAAAAGGTGCGAATAATCAAATTAGCCAGCGCCGTCAGTCAGGTTGTGAATAATAAAATCAAGCCAGCCCCCCCATTTTTTTGTTTTGGTATTTTAACTGCAATATCCTCCACAACAAGTTTTTATTGCTCCCAGCTAAAATGGTAATCAGTTTTTCATATTATTTTCGGGGGCCTTCAACTTGGAGCAACCTTCCCCTTGGCACTATTCTGGATTGGTTCAAATGTGATCAAAAAAAAAATGCATTTAAAGACTCCATACACATATGACACACCCCCTCCAAGGATAGAGTATCATTGACCTACGACCCTTTTTCCTTAGTAATAGAGAATGATGCACAGTTTTTAACCCGAATCGTGCCTGGAAGGTCACGGTCCACGGTTTGATTAATTGCCCGTTGCCTTACACGCTCAATCGGTACCTAATTGGCCAACTTATTTCTTCCTCGGTGCCCTTTTAATATGCATGGGGGTGCTGCAGAAAAGGTACCCGCGTTCCTTGGCAATGACATTAGCGGTGGTTGGATGAAGGTGAAATCAAGTTGGGAATCACCTGATGGGGTGCTACCTGGGGCGCAGGACTGGTTCGCCTTGAGTCGCGCTCAAAAAGGATGCAGCAGCAGGTGGGGGTGGGTTGGATAGATGGCGAATATCTTACAGTGTGTTGTGTCTGAAGAGTTATTTATAGACGAGTCTTCCTGATTATGTCGTGATCTTGGCCTGAGTTTGTGAAAGAAATAGCGGTATGTGCAAAGAGGTGATCATTAGTTGTAGTTTGATTGGGGGAAAATGTCGAGCGCAATTAGTGGTGTGAACAGCACTGTGGTGAATGAACAAGCCTTTTTTTTTTAATGGTCGAAGGTTTTTTCCTCTTAATTTTCAAAACAGAGGACGATTAGCAGCAAATTAAACAGGCCTTCTGAGACGACCGTGAAGCCTCTCTAGTGGATAACAAAGCTTTCGAGGGTCTACCTTGACCCGATGTGTCCGTGCACCGTCATGATGTCATGAGAGTGACGTCATATTTTCTCATCCTGTCTGTCCAACGTAATCATCAGAACATTGGGGGGAAGGGGGGGGGGGGTTGTTGACGGGGGGTACCACTCTTAGGGGTATAATGCGTGGTGACTTCAACGCTCGAAGTGGCTTACACACAATTTGTCTCCAAGGACATTTTCTCCGTATATGATCCGGGTATGCGCCATACTATACGAGGAAGCTATGCACTGTGAGAGTGTGATAATTATAGTGAGAGCAGTAATAATAGTCAATTTAGCACCCCAAGAACTATTATAAGTGTTCCCGCCGACCTTTACCTTCATAATGCAATTAGAACTCAGGTGTGAAAATGGGAAGAACCGTTCGGCAGACTGAGAAAATGTTATGAAAATTTTTGGTGGGAACCTGAGGCAGTCGTAACTGTTCTTCAATGGATTCACTAGTGCGGAAAGGAAACACGAGTTGGGGGGAGGGGGGGGAGGGAGCCTAGTGTTTTTCCTTGAAGTATTTAGCCTACCTGCACACGGCGTCAAGGAAGCTCGCAAATCATCAGGTGACATTGGAATCTAAGTATAATTAGATATTAAGCACTTCTCATGAATGAGACAGCAACCCTGATGAACAGCAAATACGGCGTAGCTAATGGTGAGAAACTATTGTCTGCGTTTATGAAATCACTCACTGTCACTACAAGTGGTGATATAATCCTCATAGAAGTCACAGTGTCATAGGGGTAAATAGGCGCACTGTTTAAATAAAGTCTGGAATGATTTTGCCAAATTTTTTTAAATAGGAATTATTAACTGTAAAAAAAACGAGATCAGAATCAGGGAGAATATCAGGTATTTGGTGGTATAGATACTGACTGTCAATTATCTAGACTAATAATAGTCTGGCAGAATTGCTAAATTGAAGTACCCGAAGGAACAGAATCCGGCGCAGTACAAATTGACCATTACAGGCTGTCTAATCTTCTGGCTATCGCCTTGTGGAAGACCATGAGTGTAATGGGTATGATTGCTAGTGGACGTCAAAATGGTTTTGGAGGCAGGATAATTTCTAGTCTTGGGAACAGTTGTTGGGTAGAGAGGTAGGGTAAGGCTGGAGGGGGGTAGAGGTAGCCTGCAAGGCCGCATCCAAGGCCGCGTCATGGATGGTATCATCCCAAAAAGTGTGCTGCTAGTGGCAGACTAGTAGTGGATGATGATGATGATGATGGTCTCAGAAGAAGCATCAGCAGTAGAAGAAGAAGAAAAAAGAAGTTCATGGATGCAATCATGAGAGTTGGGTTAGTTAGCGGATCTCTCGCAACGTTTCCTTTTGTCCGCGATTTATCTGCAGCTCTGGTTCTCACACTTCCACACACCGACACTATCCATACACACTATTTCTCTCTATTTCGCATGCGACTTCCACTAATTGCTCAAGGTTCTTTTTCTCATTCCAGAGGGGTATAGTCACTCTGTAAACTTATAAATGAATAAATAAGATTGAAATCTGGCTGCAGTCTCGTTAGTTCCAGCAAGGCGGAACATGTGCTGCATGCAAACCAAGTGCACTAACGAAAGGGGCTATTTACATGCAAATCAACATTTTGTCGCATCGCGTCGTCTTCTTTTAAAAAACCGAGAGTGGCTCATCGCGTAATACATATTATGCAATAATACTCGTGCCAGAGTGTTCCTCGGAGAGCAGCATTGTCTTTTATCAAGATGTTCTCGTCCCACAACAAAACTTCCCATAAGGTTAAGGTGAGTTGATATCTCAGGAGGATCCAAGGATATGATGCCAGCAGAGTCCAACCCGCGCAAAATTATGCCTAATCCCGTCGAGTAAATAATGAACCATCGTGATCCCGAGGGATAATGAGTTCATTGCTCCCTCAGCGTCTAGTTGGAGTATGATTTTTCTCCCATGTCGAGAAGAGCACATTCTTATCATGCGATCTTTATACGGACGCCCCCGTAATTTGCATACGTGAGAGCCTCGCAAATGATTGGACGGCTGGTCTCGCATTTAAATCTGCGTGTGCTCCAGGGCAATTCAGAAAATTATTTCAAGCAGTGACAATATCACCAGTATTCGCACTTTTGTATATGTGTGATAGAATCAAGCATTACACGGTCACGTCTGCAACCCTGAAACGGGAAGCTCCTGATATTATTAGGCCTCTCCATTGAGTAAAACCTACCGCCGAAAAAAAAACCCGTTTTATCCTCCACCGAAAGAAACCGGTAGGGGCCATCTTGCAATCCACCTGACAGGTAGTAAATTCCGGGCGTTGCAATGCAGAACGGAGAAGCTAAGAACAATGTGAGACTTGCTGAGAAAACTGGGGTGTGGAGGAGACCTGAGCTGCATCTTCTTAGCTACTTGAGCTGGTGGCGAAGAGCACTTTGGGACTGTGTCTCCTTTCTCCCTCATCCGTGAGAATACTCTCACTGGTCTTGAGAAGCAACCAGCGGAGGAATTCGCGGCCTTCCGAGGTCCATGAACTGCCGCAGCATGTAAGGCCCATTTGCCCGCTAAACATACCTTACAGCATGGCCCCCAAGATTCGTGATTGAACAGGGGGGGTCTAGCTACGATTAGGACGAATTCACACGAGCGCGTTTTGTGCGTGACGCGGGCGTGAGGTGGTCCGTCATGGGCGCTCGACATATGAGATGGGACCTGACAGGGATGTCGTGTGTTGGGCGTGAGCTACAGACGCGAGATGGACGCGAGCGACAAATATTGGCAAAAATTGAGGGAAAGCATACAAATATTTTGAAAATTACATTCATAGCACTTATATAAAATAGGGTCTCGGACTTTTCGCCCCCGGTCTTCTGGCCCCCGGCATATTTGCCCCCCGTGACCATTTCGCCCCCGGCATATTGTCGCTTTTCTAGAAATGCCCAGTAGATTGCTTCAAAGTGGAATATGTCACGGGTGCGAATACGCCGGGGGACGAAATGGTCACGGGGGCCAATATGCCGGGGGCCAGAAGACCGGGGACGAAATGGAGGGGGCCAGTAGTCCGGATCCCTATAAAATAATGCAATAATTCTATAGGACTATAATATGACTTCCCGGTGCGTTCCCTGTGACTATCCCGATCATGCTGTAATGAATCCAGGAAAAGCGAAGGTGGTTTTTGAGACCGCAGGTTCTTTTCTCAGCATCAACCGGTTTATTGCCTATTGAAGGTCATGTTGTCGGATGGGGGCTCTCTTCGTATAATTAACCAAGAAAATGTACGCATGAGTTGTGCTTTCCTTTTGAATGAAAAATCTGGGAAGGTCCTGTTAAGCATCATATGGATTGGATCTGGGGGCAATCACTGGGCGTGACAAATTCACAGAATGAGATGTTCCTCATGAAAACGGACGAGTCTTATGGATGCCATGATTTGGCAGATTTTTTTAAAAAAAATTTACAAAAATGCGGTTGGATGGAGAAAACAAGACTATTCAACGACAGTTACAATTCCTTATCTAATCGAATTTATGGCCTTGTTTGCATATGTTCAAAGCTTGTCTTCCGGTACATCATTAATTAGAGCTCCGAGCCAGAACGATGGGACCATCGACTGGCATTGCCAACCATGTCTTTCTCATGGAAAAGAGCATCACATCAGCGATACACTCCCGACGATAATATCTGCGACTAGCTCTTGGGGCCACCAAGAAGACCATGTTCCCATTAACCACTTCATTCTTCTGCGCTTCGTGGCTGCCAGAAACAATGGCATAGAAGAACAATGGCGGTGTGACACCACGTTCCCATTGTCAAGGCCCCACACAAAGAGCAAGTGCCGCAAAGAGAAGTTACGGTAATGCAACTGCTCAGGTATTCCCTATAGTACATTTTTATATCCAGTCCGCATGACTATTGGCATAGAACGCGAAATGGGCCAGTTACACATCAGGATTCATCACTGCGTGCAAACCCCGTTCGGAGGTTGAACTTTGTCCTAGTGAACATATTCGCGATTCTGGTTGTATAGTCGCTGCATCTGATATATTATGGCTATATGTACCACTATTGCATAATACCGTAGTGTCGTGCAAGATTCGACCAATTTCGCATATGCTATAACGAGAGAGGACCCGTTAGTTCGAGTAGCGCCGTGAGAAAACTCAACAGCAGGACGGGATCGTGTAACACCACCCACGATGGCCGGCCGGTCGGTAATACTTGCCAACTAGACCATTGGGCATCAAGTAGGTAGCCAATAGCAAAAATTTTAAGATGGCCGGAATTTCGCAAGGTGTTGAATCCCATGCAAAACAGTGGGCTCGCCCCTTGGCCTCCAACCCCATTAAGCTTGTGTAAACAACAAGCAGTAAACACAAGCAAATCTTGATGCACCAACTGATCCCATTCTGCACCATGTGACCGGGTTCCCACAGCATCGCCCCTGCTCGAAGGAAGAGGAGGCCCCCCATTGCACCACCCATGTGAAACAGTTCACCTGCGAATATTTGGCACCCAGGCCGAATATTACTCCACCCACCACCCACATATGAGCCAAAGAGTGCCTCTGGCTATGGGGAAAGGAACGGTTCCATGGCCCTGGACAGGTGCAGTTACATATGGCAGGCACGCTCCTCGTCCACTCACGTGTTCCAGTCTCTCCCAGACCTTCATTGGGGACCACGCGGGGACTGGTTTTCTGTTTCGTAACGGGCGCGACACCCTTAAAAGGGGATGGGGACATCTACCTTGCCCCGATAACTTATTAGAGGCCCATTCCGCGTGGCACGGTAGCCTGGGAAAAACATCCAGACGCGCAAATGTTGACTCGTAAACAAGTCCGGATTATTTTGCTCATTAGAGGCAATTAAATTTGATGTGTAATGTGCATATAGGTAAATTAATGTGTGTATTGACACATACTTAACCGAATAAAATAATGCACCATGTGTGTAATTTCAGTGAGTAATGTTACGCAAATTCCATTCTCAATTAATTGCACCAAATACGAGATTGTTGTGCACCGTACCAAAAACGGTTATTGGCTTCTGTAATGAGTTTATCCACCTTTCTGCTCCAACCATAATAAACTGATTCATCCGCCAGAACATTACCAACTAATCTTCCGCCCAATAATAAACTAGAGGCTACGAACCATTAAAATTCCAGCTACGCCACTGTCCTTGAACCAACTGTGGTAAATCAAGCTGCAACCACAAAACATTGCATGTATTTAAGATTACAAAAAAAAAATGTGTTTTTTTTTTCATTCCACCAGCTTCAAAGCAGGAAGCCCACAAGAATCTTGAGAGCAGGAACTCGACTGCATAACTGGGGACGACCACAAAATTTTTATCACCTCTCAGCCGTGTTATTTGACGAAAATCGAAATGAATATCTGCAGATTAGGTACGGTCGCCTAGCTCAAACTTCCGTGACGAGAATCGGCAGGTGCTCATGGGGGGCTTCCATTTTGTGTCTTTAAAAAAAAAAAAAAGGAAGGCACTTCCTCGTGAGATATTTCCTGGGTGGGCTTACTACCTCGAGTAGTTCAGTGTCCGGCTACTGGTAAACTACTTGTTGGTGAAGGCGTCCTCAGTTGAACGGCCATGACCGTGAGCCCGTGACACTCCAAGTGTAGAGAAAAGGGTCTGGAGGCAACAACCTCATTCACGCCGACAGAAAAGAAGATCGAGAGGGAAAACTGCTTCCGACTACCATCGGTCCGGAAAATTGCATGTTTCATTCCGATGTTATTATTTTGTGTGTGTGTGTGTGTGTATACGCACTTTGATGCCCTAAAGGTGTGTAGTAAAAACGATATAAACCCGGAATCGTGGCTCATAGATTTCGACAAACAAGATGTTTTCAGGGTTGCTTCTTTTGTTTACAAGGTGCTCATCATCAAGGTTATCGTTGGCACGTGATTGGAAAAAGTGATGTCTATAACGAAGAAGGATGATGAAGCAAGTGCCATACCGGTGTAAAAATAGATACCCTATTCTATTATTGTACGAGGAAGCATCTAAAAAGGAACCTAGATATGCCAATTTTGGTTGTTCAAACATTCCTCGCTACTCGGAAGTGCGCCCAAGGCTTGTCATGCAATTGACATATTTTTACCTAGAAAACGGACAGTATAGACGTGACAAGGTCGCACACAGATGGTTATTACTCTCCCGGCACTTTGAATAAATTGGCCAGCATGCAAATAAGTCGTAAAAGAAGAGTGACTCACCTGCTACCGTTGCCCGGGAGGCCAAAAGTACCACCATCAGACCTATCCAAGGGAGCATGATGCCCACAGGCAGCCTAGGCCGCCTTCCTTCTTCCAGCCACATCTGAAATACACAAAATTCAACAATGTCACATATCGGAAGGAAAATATTGTTCACAAATAAATCAGTGTTTAACAACAAAGTCAATCCTGGAGCATTATCCTACAGGGTGTCGCGTGAGAAAATACTTCCTGCGCCCTTCGAGCATGAGAACTCCTTTTGTCGTCGCCTTGGAAGCCCCTCTTTTAAGCGGTTTGCAGCCTAATTGTTAATGAGACTTCACCGTAGTACTGCAATTTTTTTTTTAACGGGAAGCGGGTCGCAATGTCACAAGGCAAAAGTCGTGAGTACGTGTCGTGTCATTCCTGGAGTCATTTTTTTTCCTGGTTGTGGTGGATAAATCCTCTTTGAAACCGCATCTTCCTCTATTGCACTTCAGGGTGGCCTTCGAGAAAGATATTTCTGACGATTCCAACACAGGTCATCTTCAACATGTTTGCTCTTTTATTCACGCGTGATGATAAACACTCGAAGTGATGATGTAAAAAAAGGGGCGATAATTTTCTACACTCTCAGCTAGTGGCTGACGGTTTGAAATCAGTGTTTCGACGACTTCAAAGAAAATGACGTCCATTTTCGGCGCCATCTCCTGGAGGTCAGCCTTGAGTTGGTCACGAGTCTCGGACCCTACACAGATCCACGGAGTAATTTTTACCTGTTCAAATGCACATCATCCCGATTCAGTTCTATTGATATCGAAGAAGCCGGCAGGTGGTCTGCTTTGTTTTACTTGCATATTTCAAGGATACAGGGTCTCATATTGTTCCCAGCTAATCAAGGCTCAGGGACGGTCGATCCTTGGAACAATATGATGAGCATCAATTATGCTCCCAAAAATTTTAAGTAGAGTCCGAGATATCCGCAACAAGTGGCAGAGTTAGTGCAATGTATTCTTGTAGCATGAGTGTAATAATACATATACCAAATTGTGAGTGTGTAAGTATGTAGCAGCTAATAAAAAAAACAGGAAAGTCCTGTTTCAATCAGTTCGAAATTCCACGGTAACAATCTAAAGTGATTGCATAGTGCTATGTCTGCAGCCCCCGTTAGTTGCCACTTGGCCCTAACTCCAAATTGACCCCTCAAGTTCCGCTCGAAGCCCTTTTTTTTACGATTTGACCCATTGTCCCCAGCGCCTGTACAAACATAAAAGTGTAACCAAAGATGACTAATGAAAGTGAACAGAGGCGAGAGTAACTGCTATTTTTTTCCCCCCCTTCGTCTTCTCCTTCATAACGTAATGTGCTCGAGTCAAGTCCCGCTATACATGCGGATGCTGCTGGTGCTTCCACGTGTGTTGAGCATTTGCATACACAACCCACGTGCTTTCGTGACACTTAACTTTCTGCTAGAGTGGCGTTTCAATCGCTCCTCACGTCAAAGCAGACGTTGTCACGGGCCATTAAGTCAATGGAACTACGCTTCTAAGCGGCTCAAAGGACAGATGGTGGTAGTGCTAAACTGTCTTTTACTAGCAACTAAATGGTCGGTTGAGCCGACACTCAGCTGGGATAACTGTAAACGTATTGGTGCAATTGACTGTGGTATATAGCACCACCGGTACTGTTCCTTTGAGGTACACCGTGTAATAACTCGTACACATTTCAGGTAACGCCATAGACAATTATGTTAAAATTAATTTTTATAAAACTATCATGAATGCAATGCCTAGTCTCTATGATGTAACATCACAGCTCCAAGCAAGCATATCCCGCAGTGTAGCACGTAAGAAAGTGCAATTCCAAACAGCATGAAATTGTGCGTGAAGTTTGCAGCAAAATTCCACGGAGCATTTTGATTCAAAGAGAACTCTGGTGTGTTAAAGAAAAGGAAAAAAAAAAATGGAAAAAAAACGAGCGAGTGGTTGAACCAGAGGGTGGTAGAGGTGAATGGCTCTGGCAGATCAGGAAGAAGCGTTGCGGCAACGTAGCCGCCACTCAAAATTACATTCCTATCTGAAATTATGGTTTTCTTCCCCCGCCTCATAAAAAATTTGGGAGTACAAAAAAAAAATCAGAACCAGCCCTAAGGCTAAATCAAAAATCGAAAGTAAAATGTAATTTTTTCTGGCCAAGTTCCGCCCTCTTCCCATGCTTCAAGCAAGAGACAATTGCATGCTCATATATGGTCACGATATCCCGTAATATTGGGCAAAAATGCAGGAAATGCACCGAGGTCAGTGTCATCCAAAAGGTGACATCAAAATATTGAGCGACGCCTCCACATGTGACGCCCTCAACAGATACCGTATCTGGACTTTGTGGGCTATTGTGTCACCGGAATTATCTAACTGTTCTCATGGTAATATTAGGGCTGCAAGATGGTTGCACCACGAAAAAGATGCTGGTAAAGTAGGACAAGAGCTCTAGTTTGTCAGATATCTTGGAAGAGAATGAGCTAGAAGTTACCACATTTTTTTTTTTTTTGCCAGAAAAGTGGGTAACTAACTGTAAGACGCTGGGAACCACATTGTCAAACTAAAGAAGAATGGATCAGACCGATTACAAAAATGATCTCGAAAAAAAATATATAACCGGCTGGCCATGAACTCGGTTTAAACTGACCCGAGCTGCCCAAAAATATTGCAGTTACTTTCGCCCGAAGAAGGAAGCAGGTTGAACTCGCAGAAACCTGTTTTACAAGCAAGGGGGGGTTCTATCTTTAACCCGCACTTTCCCCGAAGCGCACATAACTGTATAGTCGTTAGGTGAGAGATGTTGCTAAATAGAATAAGCTCCTATTTTTAAAAAATGTAATAGTTGACAATCGGATGAGTTGAGGTTTTCTGAACGTCACGACCAAAATTGCTCACGTTTCTGATGCTGACCGAGATCAGTGTCTCTCCATCACGGCTTTGGATTTCCCACAGTGTGAACATTATGAAAGATATGTTTTTTTTTAAAGTTGAAATAGTGGTTGGCCCACTCTTTATGTAGATGGGCGCGGGCATATCTCCTAGGGAGGTCAGGGAAGTAACGGGCAAAATTCTCTCCTTAAAACTTCTTCTCCACCTACGATAAGAATGGCTGACCTGACGACCGACACCTTCGCTCCCACACACTCGCAGTTCATCGCCACACACTAACATACAAATTATTCCAGTCACACCGTTACACAAGTTGCCACGTGCAAAGTTTTCTCTGTCGACTTCTTTTTTTTTGACCTTTGACAAAAATTATTTAAAAATGGTCGATTTCTCTCTATTTCCTCCGGGCTGATAGTATCGGATGGGATGTGCAGTATTGTTCCCGTTGCGATGTCGACACATCGGAACACTTCTAATACTTTCCCGGGCTCGATTGGGCAACCCTGTCGAAGGTAATTCGCGGTCAAGGAATGACAAAAGTGCAAACCGGTCTCCATGGCTTCGGGGTATGCGCAGACTAATCAGTGCGAAAAAAAATTTGATCAATTTCCGTAATGTTTCGTAATGTTGCGGAAACACACCGAATTTTCCATTTTGTTCAATCACATTGTTAAGTACGGAAGAGTCGTACCCATGCAAAATGGTGAACTTGCTGGGTGTGGCTTCAAACCTTGTGTGGACCTGTCCAGCAGGTTTCGCACCCGATGTCCACCCCGGTGACCGTGATGAGTAGTACTAGTTCAGGTTGTTGACCTCCCCATGTTTTCTTTAAAAATTGGACACCCTGTGGTCATAGGATAGGAAGATGGCGTAATGTCTCCCTGACCAGGTTCTTTGGCATGGATCCACGAAAGTTTGCCGATAGAATCATGAGGGGTGGATTCCGGAAACCTAGTGCCCTCCACTTGGCAAGGTCGACCCAAGTCATCTGATTTCTCACCACTTCTTCCACATACTGTTCCGTACACGTCAGTACCGTGTGAAGCACCCTGTTTCCGGACCATTGGGCAACTTATTGGACACTCCGTTATTTCCTTATCTAATCATCCAGGTGACAATCGTAGACTTGCTTCTAACGGTATGGTTGATGACAACAGGATGCGATTAATTGGTCAAACTGTGGTGCTTTTCCTTTCGCAGACTATGTACACACTTGTGTACATAGTCTGCGAAAGGAAAAGCACCACAGCTAGCACTTTCAACCTTGATGCAAATGACACTGCGTGATAATAGGTTGGTACAGGTTTGTGTTTATGACCTAACGGACACATTCATATGTGCACGCAAGAAGGCGACAAGTGCATAATACCACCCAAGGTCTTTGAAGTGAGGTTGAAGAGGGCACCGCCCTTGTTGGCGTATGTTACGTAAATCTGCTACTAGTACGATTTAACCCATTGATAAAGAGGTGGAAAAAGGGCGTTGGCAGGTTGGTGCTTGGGGCAAGGTCGACTGTCCTCCTCATCTACTAGAGGCCTATCCAATTGGATCTGGCGGCATGGGAGCCTAGACAAAGGGCAACCGCTTTTACTTAGTTGGCTTGCCACAATTTCATTCTTGTTAAAAAGCATCTAGTAGCGTGAGTCATTTCGTGGTCCTCAACCTTTGTCAAGGTAACTCGTTAGTGAGATTGGGGGAACAAAAAGTTCAATGGTGCGCGAGGTGTCCTGGAGTAAGATGGTGGCTGTGGTCAAGTAGCTTCTGGACAGGTTTTTCTGTTACAATTTTTTTTTTTAAAGAGGGAGAACCAAGGTCAGAATGAGGTTTTCAATATCTTTGTGATAAGATCCCACTTTTCTTGAGCTGTCAGACCAATCAGGAGGGGCTACAAATTTGATCCTGGTTTGGAACCATGTGTTTCAAAAAAAAAAATAAGAGACGCATTTCTTAGATTTTCCAGCTTCCTGTCGCTTCCCTTCCCCGGAAATGACCCGTGCAGGTTGTCGGTCATCCGAAAAGACCAGGGTTGTTGTAAGAGGGTAGGGCCATGTTGACCCCCCCAAACTTTTGAGGATAAACAGCGTGCCCACTTTTTTTTGGTTTCTAAGAAAGGGAGAACCCATATGGGATCTGTTTTCAGTTTGTGTGAGAGCCAGAAATTCAACTCTGACTTCTTCGACGACGCCAAGAAAAAGAATTCCCCCCCTTTTTCCTACTTGTCTTCCTTTGCCATCCATCCATCCATTGCTGGGGTGGTCACGACCACGACGACCCCGGACACGATCATCCTAGCATTTCCCACACTGAGAGATGCTGGGAAGAAGAGAAGGAAGACAGGCCCACCCGTGATGCGTCTGCCCCTCCTAATCTGAGGAACAGTCACCGAGGTCAATTCCATTCAGACTTTAAGAGGGGGAAGATGCTGAGGATCGTGTTTCCCGTGCTTCCGGTTCCAAAAATCTCAAGATGGATGTTCTCACGGCGACCTGCCCTATGTCACAGGTCGATGGGAACATTATTTTCAAATGAACCTCATGAGTTAATCCCAGACTAAAATTTCTGTTCCCCTCATCCACACAGATCCTCCCCTTCCAGGGATATTCCAGGAAGGGTCTTACGACCCTTTGATGGGGGGTCCCTAAGGGATATCCATGTTGCCTGTTGGTACTTTAAGGATTTACAGGTCCCACCCCTAGTCTTCCAGCAACTCCAAAGAGCCAACAGTTGAATTAACAATGATCTTCTACTTAGCCATCATTCTCTCCAGATATTTGCCCACGCGCTGACTGTCCAGCGTAATAAAAAATTGAAGCCAAGGGCACAGAGGCAACGCTGCAAAAAGGCAGACTTTGGCAAATATTGGAGTGGCCATGACTGGGGGTGTCGCAGACACTTGTGCCCCTGGGGGAAGCCCACCCGCCCTTTGTCACAGCTCATCAATAATTATTATGACTGTCCCCTTCTACAGGCAAGGCTCGCCATACAACCCGGATTACTTTATTTTCATGCTAATGGCTTAATGCTATTCCCAGGTCCTTCCCCAAATCATCATAAATCCTGAACATACCAAAAGCGCGCCAGGAATGAAGACGCACCACAAAAAAATTGAGCCCCACCTATAAAATTCTGGAAACGTATTTTTTAGGAGTGGTTAGTAGGGTATAAGTTAGCCAACACTTACCTAATTCTAATGCCACACTTATACACCCGTCTGCCTATTTTGAATCCCGCGAACATCCATCTTCCTAGGGGAAACTGGTCTACTGGTCCACCCACCAGTTCAGCCAGTTCTGTATAAGGTGCGCACAGACCACAACCGGGCTATTATTACAAGCGAGTCCTGTACAGACGACATTGCAACGGGATTTTACCCTAGCAAGGTTGAACGAGAAT